>SEYY01001449.1:10000-29868 GCA_009176605.1 Armadillidium nasatum | reverse complement strand
AATCTTTCTGGCTCCTCTTTCTCCGCCCTTTTTGGCATTTTTCCAAAATATCAACTCTAACTTTGCTTCTTCCTCTTTCCCTCCTCTAGATCTTCTGACGCAATGCCATTTCCCTTTAAAGTTAACTCTTTGTTCAACTTTTTTCTCAACCTTAGACAATTCCAAGCTATTCCTACTCCTTCAACCCCTCTAACTCTTTTATGCCTAAAAATTAATTTCTTCTAAAGATTCATTTCTGCTCTCTCTGAACTTAACACTAAGAAGGCATACCTGATGGTATTCCTCCTGGTTCTCAAAACTGTGCATCTGAACCACCCTCTTTGGTAAACGTCCCTCTGCCTTGCATTATTTCCCTCTAAATCGTGCTCTCATTCAATTTCAAAAGGGTGCCCCTCTAAAGTTTTAACTATTTTAACATTTCTTTAAACATTTTCATGTTTTCGAATTTATCTTGGATCTCAGCCAGTATGGCTTTCGTAAAAAGCTTACGGTGATCTTCTTTCCCTCTCTCGACTCTTGATCCTCACTCTTCGGCATTTCGGTGGAACTTTTGCTGTCGCGCTGGACATATCGAAAGCTTTCGATAGAGTCTTCCACAAAACTTTGATTTCCACTTCCCTTTCGGTCTGTTCTCTCTAAATTTCCTTTTGTTAAAGAGCTACCGTTCTTTTAAAATCTATTAATAGTGGTGGTGTTCCTAATTTGTTCCTATCCCCAACACTTTTCTATTTTCATTAATGACTTTCTCTCTGTTAACTCATCTCCTATCCACTCCTATGCTTATGATTCCCCTTCATACTCTTTTCAATTTGAAAGGCGCCCCTCTCAACAACAGTTACTAGACGCAAGGAGGGTTGCCTTGGAGCAGCTGACCTCTGATCTATCTCGTATTTCAAATTGGGGCAAGAAAAACTAATCCCATCTTCACTCGACACAATCTTCAATACAACTAAATATCTTCTTCGAAACACAACTCAAACCTTCATATGTTCTTAACATTTCGGTGTTTCTTTTCTCGTGATCTTTCTTGGAAAGATCACATTACCTCTCTTTCTAAACAAGCTTCTAAGAGGTTGGGTGTTCTGAGGCGCCTTCAATATTTCTTCACTCCACTAATTGCTTGCTGTGTAAAGGGGTGTTGTTCGCCCTTGTATGAAGTATGCTTCGCACATCTATGTATTTGGTTCCATACATACAGCTCTCCTAGAGAAGGTAGAGTCTAGGGCATTTCGTCTCATCAACTCTCCTGCTCTTACTAACTCTCTTCAATCTCTTTCTAATTGTTGCGTCACTCTCTATAATATCGCTATTCAATGATACGCTCTTCTGAATTCTCTCGTCACATACCTCCTCCACCGAGAAGGGCTCGTGCGACTCGACTTTCTACACATTCTCGTCCTTTCTCTGTCCAACTCTCTGACCCCAGACTTAACCGCTATGCCTCTCCTACATGTACTCTACTGGTAAAGTCTTGAACACACTCCCTTCTTCTATTTTTTCAACTTCCTATGACTTACACACGTTCGAACGTCGTGTATCAGGTCACGTCGGCCTTTAATTTGACCAAGGCTTCCCTCTTTCCCCCAAACTCTGGTGGAATTTTAGTAAGGCCTCTGCCTTTGCCCACCAGAGGTGAAATGATATAAAAAAAAAAAAAAAAAAAAAAAAAAAAAAAAAAAAAATATATATATTAATATAATATATAATATATATAATATATATATATATTACATATAAATAATATATATATATATATATATGCTTTAATTGTATGTCTGTGGTTGGGCGTGGGCGCTGATTCGTGCGTGGTGCGCTTTTAGCTTTTGGGCGGCGGTGCGGGCACTGAATTTTGCTTCCGGTCGTGTGGTGCGCAATGAACGCCAACTGGGCGGCTGACGACGACTGGTGCGGTGTGTTGCGGTGCGTGCGAAAAATCCGGACTCGCCAACCTAAAGGGAAATGAATCATATTTGTTTAAGCAGTTGGTTCACTAAAATGAAATGCATTAGAGGTAAAGAAATGTAGAGAGAGAGTTAAAAAAGAGAAAACAAGTAATGGGAAGAAACTAATCCATGAGAGAAGCAATAATATATATATATATATATAATATATATATATATATATATATATATATATATATATATATATATATATATATATATATATATATATATATATATATATATATATATATATATAATATATATATATATATAAAAATAAAAAAAAAAAAAAAAAAAAAAAAAAAAAGAGTAAAATTTCTTTTTTTTTTCTTTTTTTTTTTTTTTTTTTCAGAAGTGTTCAATTTTCATTTGTATTTTTCAGTTATGCAAATAAGGAAATTTTTTGGGTGTTGCCTTAGCTTCTTAATGCTTTTCTCTTTATTAGATTCAGATGAAGGCGGAGAGTGAAATGGCAGCAAAGTTGCTTGAAAAAGACATTCACGAAAAACAAGACACAATTATTTCACTTCGGCAGCAGTTAGAAGAAATCAAAGATATCAATCTGGAAATGTACAAAAAATTGATGGTAAGATTTCGTATTGTTTTGTTTCTTGGTATTTAATCGAGTATTTTATTTGTAATATTACTAAATTTATATTTTATGCACGTTTTCTTTTAATGTCTCTAGTTAGAGACCTTTCTTTTATTTTGCTTGATTTATATTTTCTTCAGTATGGACTGAGTCTTTGATATATCCTTTATATTTCAATTTGAATTCATTATTGTACTGGTAAAATGGCTTAAACGTACAGGAGAAAAAGGTAGGATCAAATGCAAAAGTTATTTCATGTTTGGGGTGATTCCCAAAATTTTGAAGTTTTCTATTTTCAGCACTTATACTTCCTACAGTGTCTTGGTACATTACCTTTTAAGGTTTATTTTGTCTGTTTTCTTTTACTAATTTTGTTTCACATATTTAACAACTATAAATAAGTACTTGGGTGATTTTTAAAATGTATTTGCTGTAATTCAAATTTGAATAAAAATTTTCTAGATTTTCTTGTATATGTTGTTTAAAAATTTGCCTTTACTCTTTTTGACAATGTCTTTTTATCACAGATTCTTTGAGTCATTCATTTTTAATTTGAATAAAACTTATGCAGAGGTAATTTTAAAGAAAAAAATTAGGTTGCTTAAATGATTTTAACATTCATTTAAGCACTTTTTAAAGTTTTTTATTTCATTTCACGAACTATTTTTAATCATATTTTTTCTATATTATTATTATATGACTTGGGTTAAAATTCAATAAATATATTATGTAAAAAAACAAGATTGATTTAATAATGCTATTAGCACCTAATCGTATATCATTGTAGTGTCATATGTGGAAGTTATTTATTAACATCTTCTATTCACTACTTTCTGCTTAAAATATATCTAAAACATCTAATATTTCACATTCGCTTTTAGGAGTGTGAGATGGAAATAGGAGAGAAAGGAGTAATAGTTTCACGGCTTCAGGAAAAGACACTAAATATTAGCAAAATGCTTATTAATCTGCAGCAGTACTCGGAGGCATTTAAAAGAGAAGAAACCTTTGGCACAAATGAAGGATGCCGAGAGTGGCTTGAGAAAGAGAGATATGACGACGACCGTGAAATTGAACATAAAATTAATAGGTGCAAAAGTGAAGACTATACTCCAAAAAAGAAAAGTACCCCATCCTCTCTCACATCTCATGACAACATTCCCCTTCTTCTTAGTGAGCAACCCGACTTAGATTACGAATCAACTTCAAATGAAGCAACGTCGCCATCCGATGCGAGATTACTTGATGGTGCAAATACTGGCAGTTCAGAATGCTAATTTTGTCCCTTAATATCTGCCAGTGCCAAATTAATTGATGGATGCTCCAAATATTTATTTTGCTTGCTTTTAAATTGTAAGACATAGAAAAGTTATATGACACTTAAATTATGAGCTAATTATTAAATGATTAAATAAGAGGAGTAACATACGATATAAAATTATAGCTTAGTATAGAATATGAGCTTCGATTGTTTTTCTCTGTCAAAACTTCTCTGGTACAAGATAATAAGTTTATGTTTGTCAGTTTGTAAGAGTCAAGGAAAGTGATGATAATTAATTAATACAAGAGGGTAATTAGTGTATGCCTGGGTACATGATATAAGTTTGCTTTAGGTATATGAGTTGTAACTTGTTTTCAGGAATGTGAGTCTTCACTAAAACAGAAAAATGAGCAGATAGAGAACCTTGAAACAAAAGCAACTGAGATGACAGGGGCGATACACGACTTGGAGTCAAAGTATGTATTTTTTGGTAATACTTCCTAATGTCATTTAACATTGATTTGTAATTTGTGTAAACAAACTGTAAGAACGAGTGAGTGAAATGATTAGTTGGAAAGGAATATTATATCAAGTCTGGCCTTAATTATAATAATAATAAATAATAATAATAATAATAATAATAATAATAATAATAATAAAATAATAATAAATAATAATAATAATAATATAAAATAAAGCATTTATTCTGTTCCGCCCAGAATCAGGATAAAGGGCAAGTCCTATAAGGAAATAAACTTTTGTTTTTGATTTCTGTCTGCCAAATTTTATACCCGAAATAAATGTTTAGGATTATCTTGTCTTCCTTGTTCATTAGCAATTTTTGTTAAATATTTAAAAAAAAAAAAAAAAAAAAAAAACGGAATTAATAGTAGTCTTTTTGTTTCACTGAAAATATTGGTATATTGGTAAATTGATATTTTTTAAAAAAATTTTTAATACTTTAAATGGACTTATTTTTCTCATTATTGACATTTCATAAATACTTTTTTTGTGTGATCGTTTTTATCCACTTAAAAAAATTAGCGATGTAACATTTTTTAATATATCTCATGATCGAAAATATTGGTTTCCTTTTTTTTCTTAATTTCTTTTACCAGCTATTCAATTCAGTGTCATAATAATAATAAAAATAATAATAATAATAATAATAATAATAATTTTTTAATGTCTTTTGTAACTGCAGAAACTTTAATGGATCATATCATATATATATTGCAGTATTAGTGACACATTATGGTTTGGTAGAAACCAGCTAATATTATTATTATAATTATTATTATTATTGTTGACATTTGTTTTGCACTTTTGTTGATGTGAAAATAGCTTTGATAGATTTGGAGGACCAAGAACTCATTACTTTTCTGAAGGCTTTTTTTAGTTTGGGATAAAATACAAGTGACAAAATTAAAACAGAAGTTATTTGCAAGGGATTATGCTCTAACATGCTTATAGAACTATGTATAAATTATGCCAAATAAATTATTATTATATTATTATTATTATTATTATTAATTCGTTTATGTCTATCTATATTATCTTTT
Organism: Armadillidium nasatum; assembly: GCA_009176605.1. NCBI lineage: Eukaryota > Metazoa > Arthropoda > Malacostraca > Isopoda > Armadillidiidae > Armadillidium > Armadillidium nasatum. The sequence goes on along the minus strand of SEYY01001449.1, from coordinate 24,510 downwards.
TAAAAAAAATTGGCAAACCTTCTGCCATAAGAACGTGTTTACCATACCAGCTGAGGCAGCCATTATTACAATATCTGATATTGCTACATATAACATCATATCGAGTATCTTTTAGACTCATGTTATTTGTGATTTTGTAATAATATTAATATTAATATTGAAAGATGTATATCTTCTTAATTATTTCAATAAACTGCATTATCTTTATAATCGTTTCTCTTTGCCCTTCATAACTTTAGGAACTGTTAAAGGTTGCCTCTCCATAGTTTCTTATTTCTCTTGGTTTGTCAATTTTTTTTATTTTTTATTTATTTATTATTTTTTTTTTTTTTTTTTTTTTTTTTTTTTTTTTTTTTTTTTTTTAATTTATTTTGAATTTTTTTTTTATTTTAATTTTTATTTAAATTTTTTATTTATAATATTTAAATATTTATTTTTTTTTTTTATTTTTATTTTTTTTTATTTGTTTTTGTTTTTTTTTTTTATTTATTTACTGTCCTAGAAATTTATTTGTTGTGTTCATTGCCAGATTAGAAGAATGTCAAGAAGTCAAAGAAGCAGCTAAAAAAACTGCCTTAAAGCTAAGTCAGAAGGTAGGGAAAATATATTATTAATATATATATATATATATATATATATATATATATATATATATATATATATATATATATATATATATATATATATATATATATATATATATATATATATATATATATATATATATATATATATATATATATATATATATATATATATATATATATATATATATATTAGCGTGGTCGCAAGAAATCGATCCCCGATTTTCTTTGTGGGAACCCCAAAAAAAGTTGCCAATTGTCATAACAATGAGATTGTCAAAGTTTCAGCTCGATCGAATAACGTTAAGGCCTGCCTCATCAGCCCTAAAGTATTAAAAAGCTGCTTTTTTTCTTTATTTAAAAAAAGGTGGGGGTTTCCGCTATAAAATTATAACTGTTTATACTATGAAAAAAGTTGTTGTTTTTTTTTTTTTTTTTTTTTTTTTTTTTTGTGTAAAGAATGTTTCTGGCTTCAATTTTCACTCTCACAACTTTTTCGAGGAGCGGATCCAGGAAAATCAACTTTTTCAAAAAAATGTAAAAATTCGCTATAAACGTGAAAAAATTACTTTTTAACCATGCTATTGTTGTTCATTGAATTCTTTACATTCAAACGCATCAAAGTAATGTCTTAATGAGTTTTTTAAATATATAATTTGCATATTTCTTGTTTCCAGTACTGTAAGTAGTAATGAATTCAGAATCTTCGACATTATCATCTACAGCTACAAAAGGTGTTAAGTTCGTGGCAGAATGACAAGATTTTTGTGATTGAATATATGTCCCATCTTATTACTGGCAGTAAGTTGCCAACCATTGGTCAAGTTTTACGCAGTTTGTTTTACAATAAACGTCAAGTTAAATTATAAACCAAAGATGCTGCAAAGTTCACAATCCAGGAAGTTTACTTTTTTGCGATAAAGCTAACTACCAAACATTTGAGAAATTATTGTATTGCGAAGGTTAAAAAACTTCACGTGGAGTGGAGGAGACTGGAAAAAAATGCAACCAGAAGTATAAGTCAAGTTCAAAGTAAGAAAGTAGAAGCTTTGAAGTCAATCGGTTGACTTATTTGATATTGCACACGAAGACGGGCTGAAGAACACAAATGAAGAAGATTGACAGTTTTTGCTTCTTCAGAGACAAAAGGAACCTACTGGCTGCATGGGAGGAGCTGATATAAAATTCCTACGAGCAGAAGAAAAACGCTGAGAGTACAGACTGGAAAATCAAAATGAAACCTGTAGACAAGCCTAGATTGTAGTTTAAATGTAGTAGTTAGTACTTACCTGGATCTATTTTGTTGCACCTACCTAGCACCTTTGTACCTTGATAAATATGTTTGTTCTCAAGTTACTGTTTTTCTTTTGTGTTTTTAATAGTTTCTTTCCGTGGTTTTCTACATGACGAAGATGTAGAAATGGAATTTTTAAGCACAAGCAGTACTTCAATAGAGGAGGATTCACACAGAAATCAGGACATAGAAGAGAAGGATCATGAGGACCTTCAGGACACAGGAATCGACACATCACAACCGAAGAAAAGAAAATATTACCGAGAAAGTCAAGAAATTATCACAGAGAAGTTGTCAGTTTTGTTAGATTGATGTAATATTTCGGATAGAGACGTGGTTAGGATTGTTTCGGTTACTGCCTAAGCATTAGGGCAAGATCCACAGAAGTTAACATTCAATAGTTGTACCATACGAGTCCGCAGACAGAAATTTTGAGGAATTGAGTACCGATTTTTAAAAATAGGGTTTAAAATTCAGGTTTACAAGGTGCTCTCCCACACTGGGATGGGAAATTGCTCCCAGATATACTGAATAAAGAAAAGGAAGAAAGGTTGTAATTTTGATAAGTTGTGGGGATGAAGAGCAGCTGATAGGAGTTTCACATATTAAAAATAATAAGTTGGTATATATATATATATATATATATATATATATATATATATATATATATATATATATATATATATATATATATATATATATATATATATATATATATATATATATATATATATATATATATATATAATAATGGTGGTGAAATGAACAGGTCAAATTTAAAATAAATGTAAATGATCTCGAACAGGTTTTTAGTTTTCTCTCGGCTCAATTACAAAAACTTCGGTATCATCCCAGAGAAGATTACAAAGTATTTTTACAGTTGTGTTTGATATTTTTATGTTGTGTTGCTCCTGAGAACATTTTTTTCAAAGTGCCTGGTGCCATGCATCATGTCAGTTTCATAGCAAAAGCCATTTCCTAAAAATTTTCGTTTTCAGGGATCAATTTTCTTAAAGTGACTTCAAGATAGAAGTCATCAGAAGTATCTATTAATTCATAATTAATGTTTATGTCAAAGTTTGATTAAATGCTCCTAAAGCTACATTGACCACTAACCAAGATTACAGTTGTTTAAAACCTTAATTATGAAAAAATTAATGGCAAAAGTTGCATTGTCTAAGCTTATAAATCATTTGTGATATTTGAACCCAGAACAAGTTACTTTCCCCGTTTTTGATAAAACTTTAGGCAAACATCAAAATAAACATGGCAGCAAAACTGTTGTCTTTTAAGCAATACAGTGATGATGTTGAGCTAAGCAAGCTCATTGAGCTTAAGAAAGAAAACATACAAGACGATAGGATAGTTAAAGTCAAAATCGCTTTGAAAGAAGATCATGTTTTTTTTTTTTTTGGACAAAGAAGCCGATTACTTTATTACACTACTAACAGCATTCAACTTCTTCAAAAGGTTCTTGCGTTCCGATCCGAATGTTTGGAATAAAGATCTGAATTTCTTGAAAGAACAGGAAATTGTCAAACTTTTTAGGATTGTATATGAAACAGCCGAAAGGTGTGTCAAATTAATGCAAGCATAATAAAAATATAAATAGCAGAAGCAGTATATTTTGCAAGTAGTTGCTAAATGTCGAAAATTATTTCCAGTCACATTGAAATGTACCATCTCAAAACATCTACCACCTACTTTATTCTAGTGACTCAATCTGACAAATCTTAGCAATTCGACCAACCTATCTATTTATTATTAATTTATAAATTATTATTAATTTATAATCAATATTTAATTTAGACATAAAACCTGATCTATTTCTGAAGATTGTTTTGGTAATAATTAAGTTCAGTGTTTTAAATTCATTATGGTTTGATTATTATAAATAATTGGTTCGTATGTCAGTATTTTCTTTCCTTTCACCCCTCTCTATCCAACTCCTACCAATCACCTACCTGGTTAAGAATTTGTTTTTTAAAAGTATCTTAAACTGAACTTTTTGATGCTACATAGCTCAAAAATAGTAGGAAAATTTTTTTTAAAAAACTTATCTAAAGCGAATTTTCAATTTTTTTTTTGAAAAAATAGACTTTCCATGTCCGGTTCTCGAAAATGCTAATATCTTCCGATCTGTACGTTTGTCAAGCAAGTTGTGAGAGTTAAAATTGAAGCCATCAACATTATCTACAAGACTACTATATATATATAATATATATTATATATATATAATATATATATATATATATATATATATATATATATATATATATATATATAATATATAATATATATAATATATATAAAACATTCCTAGGATAAACAGTTCTAATTTTTTTTGTGTGAAAATAGCCATTTTTAATACTTTAGGTCTGATGAGGCAGGTCTTAACGCTATCCGATCGAACTGAAACTTTGACAGTCTCATTTTACACCTAAAAGACAACTTTTTAATTTAGGGATTCTCGTCGAAGATATGAAAAAAAATCACTCACCTAATGTTTTGCTACAATATATATATATATATATATATATATATATATATATATATATATATATATATATATATATATATATATATATATATATATATATATATATATATATATATATATATATATATATATATATATATATATATATATATATATATATATATATTATATACCCCATTTATCGGTTTTACCATTCCATCATTTCCTAGTAAAATATTACTAAGAAATTTGATTTAAATAATAGTGACCTCCAGAAAACAGATTATAAAAATCAACATACGCAAATTGTTGATACCAAAATAATAATCACTCCTTGGTCAAATTGTACACAAAAGTTTGAATATGCCATTCACATTCATTCATCCTTTTCATATATATATATATATATATATATATATATATATATATATATATATATATATATATATATATATATATATATATATATATATATATATATATATATATATATATATATATATATATATATATATATAGTTTTTCTCTTTTTAAAGTTCATTTTGTTTTAAAAATGTTTTTGCTCTAGTCCTGATAATTCTAAAGCTTGCACAATGCACACTGTATATGTTAAAAACACACTTTCACACATATTTTGTTTATTTATTTTTCAACACAGATTAACTTTTATTTTATACCACAAATGAAATATAGAGTATTTGTAGCTAATGATTCGTATTAACATTTAAAAAATAATATATATATATATATATATATATATATATATATATATATATATATATATATATATATATATATATATATATATATATATATATATATATATATATATATATATATATATATATATATATATTTTAATTAGGTTGTGCAAGCTATATTTTTCATTTAAAGTACTTTTCTTATTGTGCATTTAAAAATTTAAAAAAAAAAAGGTTTTTGATTTAAATCAAACTATCCTAGTTTAAATTCAGAATATAGTCTCACCTTATTTAATAAGTGAAAGGGGGAGGGGGTTTGAAGAGGTAAGAAATTTTTTATTTGGTTGTTGATTTGGTTTAGGAAAGGAAAAATTTAGCAAAGTTGGTTTTCATCCGTTTCAATTTAGATGAAATGTTTTTCATTCAAAATCCTTTCAAAAATGAGGCACTAGACTAGTAGTGATCCAATTTTGATAGACAGACTTTCAATATTCAAGTTAATGCAAAACTGTTTTCTATTAAAAAAAAAATAAAAAATAACATTTTTTTTTTAAAAAACTTTTCTTAGTTTTGACAATGAAAGAGTTCCCATTTTTTCCATTTTGTTTTGTCATTGTATCAGACTTCTCTCTCTTTTATTTATGTTAAAACTGAAAGTATTCAACTGATACCTTACATGCCTTCCATAGGATACTGAAACCAATTAGTTTCAGAGACAAATACGTTGATCCTTTTCTTTTTTAATTTACTTTGGTTTTAAAATCACTCTCTCATCTTTCAAAGAACAAAGCTAATGTAAGAACTGGATAGTACTTTAAGAAAAGAAAAAAAATGGCTAAATGGATTTATAAAAAATTCTGAGAAACATGAAAATAAAAGGAGCTTTAGTGGTTGGACTTTAAAATTAAATTGAGGATGATAAGCAGTTCGGTCCTTAAGATAGGCTACAAAGAAGCTAAAACACAACTAATTACTTGCATTTGCTTTGCATCTTTCTTTTAGCACTACCGAAAATTAGAAGTTATAAAAAGAAATGAAGGAATGAAATGGGTGGAAGATGTCTTAAAGCAGTTTATTTTAACCATAAAAATTAAAGGAAAACTACATTTATTTTTATTTTCGTTCTCATTAATTCCCGCAATCTCGAGTGTATATATATATATATATATATATATATATATATATATATATATATATATATATATATATATATATATATATATATATAATATATATATATATATATATATATATTATATATATATGATGACTCCACCTTTCATTTTGAAGACGTCCCTCCCAACAGCAGTTAATAGACTCCAGAAATAGCCTTGGAGCAATAGTCTCTTTCTAACAAACTTCTAAGAGGTTGGATGTTCAGAATTATTACCCCAGTCTAGCTTCTTACTCTTCTCTTCACTCTCTATATCTATCTCTATTACAACGGTTACTGCTCTTCTGAACTCTCTCGTCGCATATCTCTTCCATTGAGAAGAGCTCGTGCGACACGCCTTTCTACACAGTCTCATCCTTTCTCTGTCCAACTCTCCGACCAAAGACCTAACCGCAATGTTCAATCTTACATACACTGCAAACTCTACAGGTAAAGTCTGGAACACCATCCCTTTGTCTGTTTTTCCAACTTCCTTTGACTCGCATATTTTCGAACGCCGTGTATCTGGGCATGTTGGCCTCCATCGACCCGGATAGAGTTTTTCTAAGTTGGAATTCGGAAGGCCTCCGGCCATTTCATTATAATAATATATATATATATATATATATATATATATATATATATATATATATATATATATATATATATATCATAATATATATATATATATATATATATATATATATATATATATATATATATATATATATATATATATATATATATATATATATATATATATATATATATATATATATATATATATATATATATGATGGGACCATTAATGGTCATCGGAATTTTTGTAAATCGTCATCGTCAATTTTCTGCCGATTAATTTATATTGGCTTTTAAGTATCTCTGCTCCACCGTTTTCTATTGAGGTTGTTTAGTAGAGTGGGCCAAATATACTTTCCAATACAAAATCGAATTACTCCAGAAACTGTTTCTGCATCACAATTTAAGAGCTCTAAGTTCATAGTACTAGAATTTTTTCTTGTTTGTCCATGTTCTCACATATTAAAATTTTTAAAACTGATGTTATGAAGATTCTATTATACAGGGTGTCCCATTTGTTCTCAACCCTAGATATGCGCGTATTGATATCAAAGCAGTAGTCATAAGTTAATAAAATTTGCCACGAATAAACTTTGGTGTGCGAGAATCATACTTACCCCACAGCGATTGTTGGAAGTGATCGCTATTAGCATCAGGGCATGCCTGCACACATTTTTCCATATTACGAAAGGTTGCCGATAACATTGTCACAGCGTCAGTTGCCTGCCGAATGTTGACTTTTAGTTGCATAATAGTTCGCGGCGTGTTTCTATACACTATACTTTTCACTGTATCCGGCGGGGTAAGGGCAAGCGACCTTGGTGGCCATTAGTCCCTTGGAAATGACCCGATCTTCAAAAAAAGACAATTTTGTACATGCTGCCGTAAAACGTGTGACAAGTGGCGCCATCCTGCTAAAAAAAAAATCAGTAGAAGTTCCTCGTCATCCAATGGTTTACTAACTCATTGAAGAGGTTCATAAGACCAGTACTTTGATATCTATAAGTGTATATCTGAGGACGAGAGCAAATGGGACACCCAGTACTTTATATTAAAATTACATTTATTTACACACTTGAATAAAGAAAAGACAATTTAATTCCTCCCCATTACAAAATTTTGAAATTTATTAAGATAAGGAAAATTTTTAAAACGTACTTTTAATTTCATCGAAAAAGTTAAATTTTCTTTCCTCTTCATCGCTAAAAACTCTTAATCGCCCCCTATATATATATATATTATATATATATATATATATATATATATATATATATATATATATATATAATATATATATATAATATATATATATATATAATATATAATATATATATATTTATTCAAAAATTGTGTGTGATGTCTTTATTCGTTACTCTTGGCAAATGAAGAGGGAGATACCAGCATGTAGTTACCTTAAAAATATCTTAAGGTTATATTCAAATTGGTTACATTAGCATCGCTACTTTTTCTTACTCTTTACTTTGTTACATTAATACAGTAGTTGTATATTTTAAGTTTTTTTTTTTTTCTCACAAATGTATAAAACATTTTATGGTACATTAAAACTGTGAATAAATATTGTTATTCAAAGTTTCAATCCATATTTATGAAAAATGTTACTTCCTATTCATGCATGTTTCTTAATAACTGTTTGATTTTTTTAAGCAGTTCAACATTTAACTTTTCACTAATATTTCCAATTGGTATTTTTAAATATAGTTTATAAAATAATGATTTAAATTCGGTGCCGAGATGTCTGTGAATTTAATGACATTTAATACATATGAGCTATAAACATATTCAAAAACTATTAAAAGAGGTTTTTCTCTTTTGAAAATTTTTGAAATCTCTTAAATAAGAATTTTTTTTTTTTTTAATTTTATCGTACAAGAGCAAAAAAAAAAAATATATAAATAAAATATAAAATAAAAAAAATAAAATATACTTGCACAGATGGGAATAGGCGAAAACATTTCCCGACGAAACGAGTGAAGTATTTTGCAGCTTCACAATGCATGTAACGTAATTAGTAATGAAAATTATCTTTCCTTTTGCTACAAATAGTACATGTACAGCGTTACGTTAATTTTTTTTAAAAGACGATACTGATACTCTTTACAAAGTGAGGCCTTACATTTTAATTAATGTATCGTATCGCTTTACTGTCTCTCTCCTCTCTCTCTCTCTCTCTCTCTCTCCTCTCTCTCTCTCTCTCTCTCTCTCTCTCTCTCTCTCTCTCTCTCTCTCCTCTCTCTCTCTCTCTCTCTCTCTCTCTCTCTTTCTCTCTCTCTCTCTCTCTCTCTCTCTCTCTCTCTCTCTCTCTCCTCTCTCTCTCTCTCTCTCTCTCTCTCTCTCTCTCTCTCTCTCTCTCTCTCTCTCTCTCTCTCTCTCTCTCTCTCTCTCTCTCTCTCCTCTCTCTCTCTCTCTCTCTCTCTCTCTCTCTCTCTCTCTCTCTCTCTCTCTCTCTCTCTCTCTCTCTCTCTCTCTTCTCTCTCTCTCTCTCTCTCTCTCTCTCTCTCTCCTCTCTCTCTCTCTCTCTCTCTTCTCTTCTCTCTCTCTCTCTCTCTCTCTCTCTCTCTCTCTCTCTCTCTCTCTCTCTCTCTCTCTCTCTCTCTCTCTCTCTCTCTCTGCGTGCTATTTTGTTCATGGGTAAGGTCGAACGAGGAGTTCTTTCAAGGCCACAGTGGTAGCCTTCCCTCGTGGGATGGGGTTCCCGAGGAAAATGTACTAAGCTCTGAGCTCGGACTTGTGAAGAGATAGTCACCCTATCCCTTCTTCATATTTTCCATTTTCTGCAATGCATTTCTGTAGTTTTAATTTTTAATTTTTTTATGGTAACATAGTGTGCTGTAGTTACTTTGTCCATGAATAAATCTTTAAAAAAAAAAAAAAAAAAAACTTTAAACAAAGGTGAACTACATCCCTTAAAGTGGTTCTCTCAGACAGTGCCCACACTTTGGCTGTCTTCACTATACTTCGTGTGACAATCCCCCTTGCCGACTCAATTTCAAATGTTCCAACTTTTCTTTCGCTGTTCATTATCACTTATTCTCTATGTTTGCTCTTTACAGAAGCATACCCCACCGTCTTCAAGGGCTTCCTCTGTAACCTCCCTTACGTCAATTGATACTCCTATGCTTCCTCTTCTCAGTCCCACTGTGAACCGTACATACGTAAACCGTCGGCTCCGGTCTCCCATAAACCACTCTCGGAGTCTTCACATTGATTCTCGTCATTCCTCTTTAAGAGGTCTCCAACCCGTCTCAGCAAGCGTTCTCTTTTCAGTATCTTGCATCTAACTTTCTGAAAACCCCGCCTCACGAGCGAGCAGTGCACCCGTTCCTTCTTCCAAACGTGCTCGACGTTCCCTACACCGCCCTCAGATTCAGGAGACGATTAATGTACTTTCCTCCGCTTTCGACAGCGTTTTCCTCGCGACTACATTGGATCCTCATCACCTCAGTTCAAGGTATTCTAAGTCATTGTCGGATACCCTTATGAACATTTCGAATGAATCGTCCGACTCTGGCCCATCCCTTATGACAGACGGTGTCCTGATTAGTTCAGCAGAGACAGTGGGGCTTAAGGGGGCAGCACTTCCTAGGATTCCCCTTTCTGAGCCACAGGCAGCTCAAGAGAATGGCCAGCCTGAAATTAACCTAACCCGCGAAGAGTTTTCTTCTTTTCCGTATTGTACCCTTCCTTTGCTTATTCATCGTTCTATTCACACTCTGGAAGACCCACCTAGCCGGTGCGAGGTTCGAAATCCCTCTATCCACGATTCCTCAAGCACTTCTTATCCCGTCTCTGGTCAGGATCGTTCTCATGCGTCCACTGATCAATCTCTGCCCCCACATATTCAAGGGGTGGGGGACGGTGACTTCATTTTAGCTGTGGGTGTGCCCTCGACTCAGCTCGTTTCTTCCATCGAAGCTACTCAGACTACAAGATCTGTGGAAGAGATGAGTTTCTGCGCTGTAGCGACCATTACCGTATTGTAATTTCGACTTTGCCCCAACTCTCTGCTGCCTCCATACTCCAGTTGAAGATACGATCTTTGCTTGCTTTCCCTATTTTTATCAATGTAATCCTCAGGCCGGTTGAGGTTTACATCGCATACCAGACCCTTCAGGATGTAACAACCCAGCGGCACTTTAGTGATCCATAGAGTGTGCGGGTCGTCTCACCAGAAGAAGAAACTTTATATAGATCTTATAAACGAACCTCTACAGCTTCTAACATGATTCTCTTCAAGGCTGCTGCTTCTCGTTCTAGACGACTAAATCGCGGAGCAAGGCTACAATATTTCAGAAACTCCGACTTCATTACCGTGAACTCTTCCATACCACTGCTGTCATTATACAAGACTGTCCAAAATGTGTCTCGGAGGCATCATAGGGACTCATCCATAATTCTCTTATGCCCCGGACACTTCTGAGGTCATCACCTCCCTTGAGACTGTGGTAGACAACCTTGGCTATCACTTCTCAGCTTACTGTATTAAATCCTGTTACCTGAAGCCATTTCACACACTCCTTTCTTTCGCTGAACCCAAAGATTTCTCTGTCCCACCGGGCTCCAACCTTCCTTTTGACTGACTGTTTTCGGTGGCTAAATTCCGGGAGATCCTCAGGATGTGAAAGGAGGAGAACAACGTCCGTATGGCACCAAGTATCAAATGATCAGTGACCTTTATCACTTTGCAGCTTTCCTCCTAAGCCTTTACAGCCAAATATAGTTGGCGGGTATATTTCTCCTTGCTTGGTCAACAGCTTTGCTAGTTTTCATCCCCAAGCCAGTGAAGGACATTACTCAAGTTACTAACCATAGGTCCATCGTTCTTGCAATACATGCAAACTTATGGAGAGAGTGGTGCCAAACCTCCGCCTCTCCAATTTGAAGACACTAAACGCGTTTTCTTCTTTTCAATTTTGATTCCGCGAGCATGGATCTATGTTGGATCCGCTTCTTCGATTGGACCTCAACATCCGAGAATCCTTCACCAACAAAATTGTTTTAGCTTTTTTTTTTTTTTTTAATCTTAAGTTTACTTTTGAACAAATGTCATTTGTTCAAAATGTCATCTAGACATTTTGAACAAATATTCGTTGTGCCTGATATGTCCGCTACCTTTATTTCTGCAAACCCCCATGTCAAACTGTACCTTCCCGTTTCATTGTGGTACCACCTTATCTAGGCACTTTGTGATGGATGAAGGAGACCTGCAAGCCAGCTTTCTAAGTGTTAACATATTTTGCACGGCGATTTAATGACGTCTTAACCGTCGTACTTCATTCTGTGCGATAATCTCTTTATGTTGATGCCCTTATTAAACTATATTAAATTAATCTCCTACATGCAATGCCAGCTTCAGCTAGCAATCGACAAAATCGTGACGATGTAACTCTCGGGGCTTTTAGTTTTCTGTCAATAATACAGAGATTTACTATTTTCCACTGGAGACATCTTCCCCAAAGTTGGTCTTCTATTTCTCACTCATTCGGAATGAGTCTCGGGTTACGTTTCTGGGCTTGATTTTAGATGAACGTCTCACTTATTTTTCCTTTATCATTGATCTCAAATAACGATGTCACCGGTCTCTGGACCTTTTGACTCACCTTACTTCTATATTGTGTGGGTCAGACAGACGAACCCTGGTTAAGCTCTTCACCTGTTTTGTTTTTTCCAAATTAGATTATGGGTGTGTTATACATGGACAGACTTCAAAATTTTACCTCCGTCTAAAGACACCATTCAAAACTATAGACTACATAATACATCTGGGGTCTTTTGGTTTTCGCTGAAGATGAGCCTAAAAGTGGAGACTGGCGTAATGTCCCTATCTCTTAGACGGGAGTAACTTATATGCTCATTGTACCTCTATCTTCAAGTCCTTGTGCCCTCCTGAATGACACCTCTTCTTGATAGACTGATTCTTCGCCCTGCTTTATTGGCCTTTGCTTCAGTTATGATTCCCATATTTCAATACCACCACATCCCTTTTGCGGGCGGCACTTCTATATTCACATGAGGACTGCTGTGAGCTATGGTTGTAGCCGTCCCCGTAGGTGTGCTTGTTTGTCTTCGGACTTACTAAAGTCCTCTAATCAGCCGGCCATACTTGGGAACAACATATCACATTTGAACCACCATGCGGGAGTCGATTGCAGTATTCACAGACAGTTCGAAGAAGTCGGTTGGCGTAAGAGCCTCAGCTGTGTTCCCCGATTGCACGCTGTCACATACTCTTCCATTTATACTACCGAATTAGTAGCGCTTCTTCTGGTGCTTTCCAGGATTATAGCTTTTAGTGAAGATGTGCTATCTTTTTAGACTCCAAAAGTTCACTAAGGGCACCAACGCCGTTCCACTAGAAATCTTTTGTCTCGCTTATTTAGAGGTTTCATTCCGACTCCGTTCACGGGAAAAAATAGAGAGATTTTGCTGGGTACTGCCACATGTTGATGTTCCTGGTAATGACAAAGCTACTAACAAGATCACCACAACTAAAACTGTTCGTATATCTAACTTCTCTTAACTTCTACAGAATGGGAATGTTCCGGCTAGCTATTTCAACTCCCTTATTCGATAGAAGTTTCGTACGTGTTGACAGAAATGCTGGAGGGTGAACTCTTTCGGAGTGTTAAGCCCTTCTTTCGACCTTGGGCATTTTTCTGCCTCCTCAGTCTCGGCAGAGAGGTATCCTTAACTCGCCATCGTATAGGTCATTCCCACGTTAATCATAGCTATATCATGTCACTGGAGGGTCCCCCAGATCTGTTAGTTTTACCCTGTTAATACTCCCTTTTCCGTTCCATCACATCCTGATTAGATGTTCCACTTTGATGGTCTATCAACAGGTATTTTTCATACTTACGTTCCATCCCCTTTAGGGACCGTCTAACTTACATCTTATCAGAATCATCATAATTTTGAAATGACATCCATTTTTGCCTTCCTAGGTGACTTGAACCTGACATGCAAAATTTGATCATCTTGCGTTTTGTCTAGGTTTCACCCCTGTTGATGTTCCCCTGTCTACTATTGCTGCATCATAGTTGATTTAGTTGAAAGTTCGAAACTATGAAATATTCATAGCATTTAGAATATTTAATGAACTTGCATTTCCGATTTTATTTTTTATGTAAATTTGAATATGAGATTTCTTTCTTTGCTATTTTGTATATGATTTTTATTTGTTTCAACGATTTTCATATGACAAGTTTTTGTATATTTTTTTTTTCTCATGCAACAGGTTTCAGAAGAGGAGTTAAAAACATCATCAGTTGAAACAGACCTAAAAATAGAGAGAGAATGGAGGCAGAGTCTTCAAGAAGCGGCAGATAGAGAAAAGACTGTGGTTGCTAATCTTCAAAAGAAAACCTCTGAGTATGCTAAATTGAAGCAGGTAATTTATAAAGACTTCAAATGTTTAAGTTAAGAAAATAACGCTTGCTGTTAAATACACAAAACTCATTTATTGTACAAGTGTTTTTATTTGACTGTACTCTACTGAATTTTTATCATGCAATCGATTTCAAGAGTGTGGAGTCCTTATTCAAAAAAGGTTTTGCAGCTTTGTAGGGTTCTCTCTAGCATGAGAGTTGCAGTAAATGAATAAGTTAATGGAACAGCGAATAAAGCGGCTGTATCCCGAAAATCAGGCAAAAAAGTACCTCACTCAACTTCTTTTTGGGGAACTATTTCCCGCTACTAAACA
>SEYY01001448.1:97500-175000 GCA_009176605.1 Armadillidium nasatum | reverse complement strand
CGATTAAGTCTGGGGTCGGAGAGTTGGACAGAGAAAGGATGAGACAGTATTAGAAAGGCGTGTCGCACGAGCTCTTCTCAATGGAGAAGGTATGGGATGAGAGAGTTCAAAAGAGCAGAGTCCATCGTAATAGCAATAGCATAGAGAGAGTTACGCAACAATTCGACGGGCAGAAAGAGATTAGAGAGAGTTAGTAAGAGCGGGAGTGTTGATAAGACGAAAAGCCCTAGTCTCCACCTTCTCAAGGAATCCGTCCCTCTTGAATTCTCTGAGGCTGATAATGAAGATTTCCATAACTATTATTATTTTTTTTTAACAGGATGTGTGTCTGAAATGGTATCTTTTGTATGCGAAAGGAGAGCCTACTCCGTATAGAAGAATGTGGAGATTAGTGCGAAAAGGTGCGTACCATTGGGTACCAGGATGAGATGAGATATACCCTTAACATACCATATACCCAATAGGGGATAATCTAATCCCCTCGGGAGCGTTTCTTCCTTCTCCCGTATTATATATATATATATATATATATATATATATATTATATATATATATATATATATATATATATATATATATATATATATATATATATATATATATATATATATATATATATATATATATATATATATATATATATATATATATATATATATATATATATATATATATATATATATATATATATATATATATATATATATATATATATTAGTGATGGATCGGATGTCATATTTTCCAATTTGCGGATGCGGATGCGGATGCGGATGTTGAATTTTGGATAAGTGCGGATGCGGATGTGGATGCGGATGTTGAATTTTCGAAATGCGGATGCGGATGCGGATGCGGATGTTGAATTTTCGAAAGTGCGGATGCGGATGCGGATGCGGATGTTGAATTTTCGAAAGTTCGGATGCGGATGCGGATGCGGATGTTAATTTTGATGAGGATGCGGATGCGGATGCGGATATTAATTTTGATGAGGATGCGGATGCGGATGCGGATGTATAATTATATATATATATATATATATATATATATATATATATATATATATATATATATATATATATATATATATATATATATATATATATATATATATATATATATATATATATATATATATATATATATTTCACTATCACCTTTCCAACTTTCGTGAGGTGGTGCCCGCCACAATTCCCTTACAAACATAACTATTCTTATCTTTCAACGCTTTCACCACCTCCCTCCATCTCAGTCTCCACAAATCTTCTACCCTCGTCTAAACTCAAATTCCTTCAATCAAAATCACTCTCACTCCATCCATCCATCTCCACTTCGGCCCTCCCCTCCCCCTACCCTTCCCCTATCTTCATCGGATCTACGTACCTTGCCAACCATTCTGTTCTCTTTCATTCTTCACATATGTCCAAACCATTTTAGCACAACCTCCTCCTCTCTATCAATTACACCCTTCTTCCATTTATTAATCTCCCTTATTCTTTCATTTCTAATCTTATCAATCCTTCTCAATTTATATATCGCTCTTAAATCTTTCATCTCAAAGATATTGAAACTTTTTCTCGACCGAGCACTTATCGTCTATGTTTCACACACATACAATACAGAAGGTGAACACATACATTCAAACATTCTTATCTTTATTTCTTTCGAAATTTTTCCTTTCTTCCATACTTTTCTTAGGCCCCCAATACTTTCATTCCTTCTACCACTCTGTTCTTTATTCCTTTTTCCGTCCCACCCTTACCTTCCACCCAACATTACTAGATATTTGAATTCATTCACCTCCTCAAATTTCCATTCTCACACTTCTACAAACCAATTCCTCCCTCCACATTTCCTCATCTCCACCTCCAATCCTCATAACTTTATTCTTCGCTGGATTGAATTTCAATCTGTGTTTGCACATTTCCCTTCAAACTCTCTCACAAGTATTCTCATCTTTTCTCCAGATTCTGCCACCAACACATGCCGCATCATCTGCAAAAATTAAAACATTCACTTCACATTCACCCTCCATATTTCTCAACGTAATACTCTTCCCTTCTCTCTCCATTTTTCTAAGTAAACCATTCATCAATAGATTAAATAACAAGGAGATAATACACACCCCTGTCTCAATCTCACTCCTATGCTAAACCAATCAGATAGTTCTCTCTTCACCCTCACTCTTGATCTACAATTCGCAATATATATATATATATATATATATATATATATATATATATATATATATATATATATATATATATATATATATATATATATATATATATATATATATATATATATATATATATATATATATATATATATATATATATATATATATATATATATTAGTGATGGATCGGATGTCATATTTTCTAATTTGCGGATGCGGATGTCGAATTTTGAAAGTGCGGATGCGGATGCGGATGCGGATGTTAAATTTTTGAAAGTGCGGATGCGGATGCGGATGCGGATGTTGAATTTCCGAAAGTGCGGATGCGGATGCGGATGCGGATGTTGAATTTTCAAAAATGCAGATGCGGATGCGGATGCGGATGTTGATTTTTGTGCGGATGTTCCGCATCCGCGCATGCGGATGCGGATGCGGATGCCATCACTAATATATATATATATATATATATATATATATATATATATATATATATATATATAATATATATATATATATATATATATATATATATATATATATATATATATATATATATATATATATATATATATATATATATATATATATATATATATATATATATATATATATATATATATATATTATATATATATATATATATATATATATATATATATATATATATATATATATATATATATATATATATATATTATATATATATAATATATATATAATATATATATATATATATATATATATATATATATATATATATATATATATATATATATATATATATATATATATATATATATATATATATATATATATATATATATATATATATTCAAGACAGGATAAATTTATGAATAATAAACGTAAAACTTTTAATATAAAGTTACTTTTTTTTTGACATTAAAATGAACAGTAAAATTTAATTTAAATAAGAAAAAAAAATCATGTGAACCAACAAAGGTAAAATAAGATATTCTGGTTTTCAATTAATACGAATAAAATGGAATATATGGAAATTTCAACTTGAATATTGATTATTTCCAACGTAACTCAATATGACATAAGAATCATTAAGTCTTACAACTAGACTTTTCAATAAGCTGCATAGGGTTGGGAAGACCTATCAGCTGTTTGTAACTTCCCATGTGCCTCCAGCATTATTTGGAAGTTGTGGTGACAGGCCTAGCAAGCCGACTACTTAAAAAAAAGAAATCACTTGAGAAACCAGTGCTACCCTTTGGACATCACAGAATCAAAGATTGACGACCTGGCGCGATAATGGACCACTGAATAGGAAACAAAACCGAGTCGCAACTATAAACGCTGGCACATTCACAGGAAAGGTTTCAAAGCCATGAACTGTCATTGCATTCCCTTAATGATATTGCTAAAACATTGGATTGTAGCCCACTCAAACATATAAGTGTTCGAGACAGAGCTGGTTATGCCAAAAGAAAACTTCATCAGATGCATTCTGATGTGACAGCAAAATGTGTATGTGCCCTTAATGTACCTTATGCTTCCATTGAATCCCCAGAAGAGGACATTGATTGTTGTCAAGGTTAAGGATTTGGACAGCCTAATGGCAAATAGCCGTGAGAAAATAAAGCTTCTTACTTTAGAACCTGATAGTTGGTCTCAAGAGAAGACTGCAGAGGAATTCGGTGTTAGAATTTACTTTGTAAATCGTGCCAGGAATCTAAAGAAAGATAATGGCCATACTAGCTGACGTACCACCTTAAAAAAGATCGAACTCTGTCAGAGAACATTGTGCAGAGGGTAGTTGCTCATTATCAGGATGATGAATTCACAAGAATGTGTCCTGGTACAAAAGACTGTATTGCTGTGAGGAACAGATGCTGGCAAGGTTTATAAGCAAAAACGCCTTATCATGAATAACTTGAAATAACTCTATCTAAGAGTACCCTAAAAGGTATCCAAATGACATAGTGGGATTCTCCAAGTTTTGCATGCTACGTCCCACTTGGTGCAAGACAGTAACTGCCTCTGATATGCACTCAGTATGTGTTTGACAGATACATTAGAATGTCAAACCTATTACAGCAGTTTTCCCTGGGGCTAAAACATGCAAGGATATACTTGGAAGAATAGTGTGTATCACTGAAAACAGAGACTGCATGTTGCATCTCTGTGATGATTGCCCAGGGAAGAATGTTTTAGAGATATATCTCAAAAATTTGTTTGAAAAATAAGAAGACTGGTTTGAATGATGAAATATCATTTAAACAGTGGGGTCAAACAGATCGAAGTGAAATAGTCACCGTTACCATGTCTACTCAGAAATTGATAGATAAAACCTGTGATGCTTTTGATAATCTTCGAGAGCACCACTTCATTGCCAAAGCTCAGACAAAATATCTCAGTGAGCTGAAGGATAATTTGTCAACAGGTAAAGTGCTCGTCCTTCTCGACTTTGCTGAGAATTATAGTTTTTTCATACAAGATGTAGTGCATTAATTGTTTGGTTTTCACTGGAACAATGCCCAAGCTACCCTTCACCCATTTATTGTTTATTTCAAGGATGGAGGTGGGTTAAGATCATTGAGTCTATGTATCATCTCAGATTGTCTGAAGCACGATACATTTGCCATTCATGCCTTCGTCTCACAGATGCTAGTTTTGTAAAAAAGAAACTTCCAACTATATCAAGGGTGATGTATTTCAGTGATGGGGCAGTAGTCCAGTACAAAAACTGCAAAAGTTTCTCAAACCTATTTCACTACAAAGATGACTTTGGTCTTTTGGCAAAGTGGCATTTCTTTCCACCAGTCATGGCAAGAGTCTATGTGATGGTATTGGGGGCTCTGTGAAAAGACTTGTAGCACATGCAAGCCTTCAAGTAACCACATCAGGCCACATCCTCACTCCAAGTGATATGTTTCAGTGGGCATATCAGCATATCTCAGGGATTTAATTCTTTTATGTTTCAGATAAGAGTATTCCATAAAATGCCGAATATTAAATCTGACTGAAAGATTTGATCTGGCAAAAACTCTTCAAAAAAAAGGAACTCGTTCACACCATTGCTTCTTCCTTTCTGACAATGGAGACCTGCTGATAAAACAAATTTCTGCAGATATCCATCAAACAAAAGTCTTCATTCCTAGGATTGATAATATGCATAGATGAATTGCTACCTGG
The DNA here is from genome assembly GCA_009176605.1 of Armadillidium nasatum. NCBI lineage: Eukaryota > Metazoa > Arthropoda > Malacostraca > Isopoda > Armadillidiidae > Armadillidium > Armadillidium nasatum. The sequence continues at coordinate 169,665 of SEYY01001448.1, read as the reverse complement.
AAAGTATGTTGCATGTTTCTTTGATGGAAAATGGTATGTAGGATGTGTCTTAGAGTATTCTGAGGAACAGAAAGATGATTAAGTGGACTTCATGAAACGTTCAGAGAGAAGTGACTTTTCAGCTGGCCCAGTCAATGCCGTAGAGTCAAATGCTGGGTTCCATTGTAGGACATTCTCTGTTTAATTGGTGCATTAGAGTCACTGGCTAAGAGTACTCACTTTTACAAGCTTTCTACACATGATGAGAAAAATATTGAATATAATTTTTAAAGTACTGATTTGCTACAACAATTTTTAAAAAAGACTAACTGAATATACTGACTGAATGCTACCTAAAACATTACACCTTTCCAAACTGCATATAAAAATTTAGGCAATTTCATGTACACGAACTTAATAAAATCTCTCAAACACACAAAAAATTCTTTTTACTTTACATGCTGTTAGTGTCATGATAAAAACTTGTTGGTAGTATACTTAATTTTTCTTAATATAATTTTTAATATACTATACAGTATACAATATATTAAATTTAATAAACTGCATAGTGAGAAGCACTTTTCAATCTACTAATTAAATAAATTGTTGAGAATATGACACTGTTTTATCCGAATGTGTGCAATATTGGGTGGAAAATATGCAGATTTACTGTAGAATTAAAAATATGTACAATAAATTTACTTGAAAATGATCATTACAGTGCTTTGATACGTGATTATGATAGGTAAACCATCATAAGAACATGATGGCTGCTGATAGAAAAGACTTGAAAATGCAATTCTTTTTCTCTTAATTGTTCTAACAGAAGGAGTTCAGTTGGGATAACTATATTTCCACAAATTGAAGTTTATGCCTCCTTCTATATGCTGAGTAAATTTCATTGTCCTCACTAACTATACATAGTCCACCATGGCCCCCAAAATGGTGACTCAAAGGGTAATTTCGATTTTGACCATTTTTGAATGGCTATAAATCAGAGAATAATAGGCTATTTGACATAATCTTGATACTGTTTATAGTTTCTTACCCAAGTGACATCGTGAATTTCCTTTTTAGACACTATCTCTTCAAGATTAATAACATTCTTTTCCTTCAAACATCTTATATGCTACCTACACATCTGCTGACGCAAAGTTATCTTCAGAGAACACAAACAATTAACGAAAATATAAGCCAACATACACATTTTCAGATTTTCTAAACTATCAGCAGGGCTATTTACTAAACCAACAGATTGACAACCATACATTTAGCCTTATGAAATAAATACGTTTTATATTTAATATTGAGATTTTCATGTTAATAGCACCCTATAGCACATGAATAAGAACACTTGGATTGAAACAGCATACCAATGATGCGCTATACATGCATATTATAGACATATAGGGATTGTTAGATCAAACTAATAATCTTTCTAAGGTGTTTTACCCTTACCAACCTCTTCATTTGGGGCGGCTCGTGGCCTGGTTGCAGGTTCGTGCAACCTCCATTACGTACAACTAACTAGTGCACAACTATTATTAATTACTTTTTATTTCTTTTTTTTTAATAGGATTAAATATTTAATAAATTGCATCTTATTATAATAACACTCCAATGAAGCGCTATTTAATGTAAATATGTAAATGCAATTTTGATTAGTTATTCAAAACAAATAAAATAGTGTATGTGGTTTGGAAAAAAATTGCTAACGGATGCTTTAATATAACGGACGAGAGAATTGTGTATTGCACAATTGCTGCGCGAACGTTTCTATTCTGACAGAATGGTTTGCAAAAGAAATGCAAACCTTCCTTTATAGGTTTTAGGACTGGTTTTAGTGCATGAATATTTTGAAAGAAATTTTAAGAAAAGTAAACATATTTCATTTTTTTGTGCTTCACACAGTTTAATTCTTTTATTATATATATACATATATATATATATATTATATATATATATATATATATATATATATATATATATATATATATATATATATATATATATATATATATATATATATATATATATATATATATATATATATATATATATATATATATATATATATATATATATATATAATTGTGTGTGTGTGTGTGTGTGAAATGTCAGATACAGCTATCTATAAATTGTACCTCAAGCTGCCCCTGCTCCTCATTTACCCAAACCATACCTGACCACCCATCTTTTTCTAACATTTTCAAGATAACCTAACCCAGATCTATTTTGTTTTGTAATCAGAGTTGGCATAATAAAAATCAAATTATACAAATCAGTTGATTTTTTTTTTATGTGATTTTTTATATATTTTTAAAAAAGTATAACGTCACTGTCTTCATATTTTTAAGTTCACAATATCATAAGAGAACTTTTTGAAAAAAAATAAATAAATTAAAATCAATAGAAAATCTTTTTGGGCTGAGGAAAAAAAAAGTAAACAACTTCCAACGATAATTTTTTGCTAAATTATTAAAACCTGAAACTCTGTTATTACTTTTGAATTCTGGCTTTAGATGTTTACTGTGATATTTACGGGTAAGTAAATATAAAATTTATTAAATTTGAAATTTCAATGGAAATACTTTTTAAAATTTGATTATTATTTTTATTTAATTATTTATTTATTTTTTTATTTTTTGCAAGTAATACGAGTAAGACCATGGCCATGACGCAACAACTCTTATTAATCACAAATTTCATTTTAATTAAAATATTGAAAAATAAATTTAAACAATATAGTATTTATAAATATAAACTTCTTCAAAAGATTTATTGTAGTTAACTTGTTCCATAGAATTATGTGGTACTTTAGTAGTGAATAAAAAAAAATTTGTCGGCATTCAGCAATCAAGCAATCAACCACAAAATCTCTTTCTTTTTAAAGATGATTTTTTTATTTTAATAATTGATTTAATCTGACCAATTCACTTACATTTAATATTCTTTGCAAAGCTCTAACTGTCTCTGTTTACATATCTTCTAATTATAGAAATTAAGGTTTTATTTTTTTCAAAATATAAGTGCTGAAAATTCCAACGCTAAAAATGATGTTTTTTTATTTTATTTTAATATTCATCTTAATAATATAATAATAAAAAATTAAATAACAACACAGAATCATAAAAAATTTAAAAAAATAATAATATAAAATTGTTTACTTATTTTCTTTAAAATTTAAAATTTAAATACAGTAAATTGGTTCTATCAGTCGCATTTTCGTCATTTTTACATAAAAATAATTTAAATAACGTACTTTTTTTTAAAAAAAATATATAATTTGAATAACTTACTTAATTAAGATAATTAACTAATTATATTTACTTATTAATTATTACTTAGAAGAATAAGCTTACTAAGTTGAAAAGACTTGTAACTAAAAAAAATCAATAAAATAAAAAAAAAATTAAAACAAAATCCATGATTTATTTAATTTGATTCATATATTCAAAAATCAAAAAAATTCCCAACCATGTTTGTAACTTCATCGCTCTTTTAAATTAGAATATACCTGCAACATGAAGTTCCTCTTAACTCTTTGACTACTGCACTTCTCTTACAGAGTTGGACGAGAAACTTCGTAGATTTTTTAATTATAATATATTTGTTTATATTTTTAAATGTTTATTAGAGTTACCCACTGTAATTTAGTTTTTTATTATTAAATTATAATATTTTTAGACAACTTTCATATTTTTCTTATTTCAGAAAAACATAATTGGAGAAGTGGTGTCAGTACATATTTATTTATATACATGCATATTAGTATATATATATATATATATATATATATATATATATATATATATATATATATATATATATATATATATATATATATATATATATATATATATATATATATATATATATATATATATATATATATACACTATAATATAATGGAGAGAGAGAGTGGGAAATCATTCAATACGAGGGAGTTACTTTTGAAATATCTGTCAAACTTTCTTAATATTCATCCAATTCTTACTAAACCAATTCCAACATAAAGACCTAGAACGATCTAAAAGTTACATGTACCTAGTTTTGCTCTATCTCTCTTTGTTTCAACGTTACAAGCCTTTCAAAATTTAACATTAATTTTTACTAACAGTGTTTGTGCTTCGTCTGAGGAGAAACTTTTATATCACTAACAATGTTCGTGCTACACAGCGAAATGGTTAACAACCTTCTACAGCTACATTTGACATAGTTGAGAATATTATTATTGTTATTATTTAGCGATATAAAAAAAAAATAGTTTCACCTAATAGAACCTAATATACCACTCCTATCCATACTAAACCTTACCAGTTAATAGATACACACCTAACAAATTACTCCTTACTGATGTAACATCAGGTAAACAATCATTACCTAACATTCAAACACTGAAAATATTTCATATTAATCATGAAAATACAGTTATTTTCTTTTTTTCATTTTCGATTTGTATTTTTATCATCAGGAAGTATTTTAATCATTTTTAACAGTCGAATACCTACACTTAATAGCAAATACAGGAAATTCATCATTATAACAGTGATTCATTGTACAGAAGCATACATCACGTTGAAAGGATATGATTATACTAACATTCCACCAATTTTAATTAACAGTGAATTATATGCAGTGAGACGTAAATTAGTTAACTTATTCTTCTAAGTAATAATTAATAAGTAGATATAGTAAATAAGTAAATACAATTTGTTAATTAGCTTCATTAATTATAGACATATAGGTATAATTAGACCAAAATAATAATCTTTCTACGGTGTTTTACCCTTAGCAACCTCCGCACCAAGCCCTAACCAAGCTTAAACACCCATCTTTTTTCTAACATTTTCAAGCTAGCATATTCCAGCCTTCACCTGTTTTGTCTTGTAACTTCATCTTTCTTTAAAATTATACTGTTCTTCTGACATCAAGTTTCTTTTAACAACCTTCCAAAGTTACATTTGACATGGTTGAAAATTGTTAATATTATTATTATGTCATGATAGCAAATAACAATGACTAGTTTCACTAATATAACCTAATAATACCATTACTATCCATACTAAATTTGTCCAGTTAACAATAGATGCAGATCTAACAATTATGTCTTCCTGACGTAACCTCAAATAACCAATCATTACCCAGCATACAAATACGATGCAAATATTTCATATTAAACATGAAAACAGTTATTTTCATGTTTTTTCTGTTGCGATGTTTTTTTTTTTTTTTTAGTATGTATGTAAGTTATACATACATACCTTAATCACACTATTAGTTATCAAATTGCAAAATATTTATAAATATAAGTATTTGACCTGTTTTTTTCCTTTTAAGCATTATATTAGCATTTTTTGGCGTTATTGTTTACCGAGATGTAGCATTATCTTTTATTTGAAAGTTGGCAACACTGCTGGTGGGTGTGTAGCATAAGTCTATGGTGTCAAGTATTGTTACTATTATTGCTCATTAAGGTAGGAATGACGATATATTAACAAATATCGATTTATCGATTATCGATATTTTTAAATAATATCAAACTGTTCTCTATACCATAGCATAAGAAATACTTATACTGTGTTCATACTTTCAGTTCAAAAATATTAATATTTCGAATTAATTATATATATATATATATATATATATATATATATATATATATATATATATATATATATATATATATATATATATATATATATATATATATATATTATAGTGGCCACTTGAGGGCCTTTTCAGTGTACTTGGAGGATGAATAAACGAAGGCTGGGAAATGTTCTTTATTTTACAAAAATATATAGATTTGGTTCACACGACAATTAGAAACAAAAACTGGAACCCTACCTAGTAGTTGCCAAACTGGCTGGTGCCAGCAGAAGAAGGAATTCAATGTAGCTGAGGGTAATTGCAGTGCAATAAGCCAAGATAGCTTCTGATGGCAAAGACCACTGAAGGGCACTGGGGTGTTAATAAAAAGTTGCTTGATAAGCAAGAAGCTGTGGTTGCATACAAGAGAAATAGTGGCAATAATTACTGGTTATTGTTGGTAACAATAAATAAGTACAAACCACAACTAAAATAAATAATGCGCGGTGTTTCACAAAACTAGTAAGCTTCGAAAGAGTAAGGCGTCCATTCATTACTTCACGCGGCAATAATAAAAGACGTTGGACTCAAAAGAGTATATATATGTCTCCTAAAGCCACAGTGTAGAAATATATAGTAAAGTGCGGAAAGCCCTGCGGCTACAATATATATAATATAATATAATATAATATAATATAATATAATATAATATAAATAGTCTACTTAATTAAGCAAATTAACTAATTAAATTTAATTACTATATTTACTTATTAGATATTACTTAGGCGAATTCTGTTTACTAATTAAAAAAACTTGTAACTAAAAAAATCAAATAAATCAAAAAATCTTAATTTTTTAGTTAATAGGATTTTCTTACCTAAAATCCCCTGAAAGAGGAAAAAAAAACCAGTTCTATTACTGTCAAACCACAATATTACATAATTAAACCCAATTAGGTAATATTATCTCGGCCTGTAAAGTGAAACAAAAACAAACAAACAAAAAGAAAAAAAGAAGTACTACAATTTAATCACCATAGGTTTTAACCATAGTTTATTAACCCTGTAAATTCGCTTTTTCGGAGGGTTTCCAAAATATAGCTAATTTGGAGGGTTTGCCTTTAAAATGAAAGGCTTATGTTTAATATTTTAAGGGGAAATAATAACAAGTGGTATTTTAAATAGGTCTTCCCATTCAAATTAAGATGAATGAAACTCAAATCTCAATACCTCAACTAGAACCGTTTAGCAAGGTCAAAGTAAATGCAAATAGTTAAATAGGAAAAAACCTAACAAGTCTACCCCATATCTAATATGTCAAGTATTAAAATAAGAAATTTTATCCTAGGGCAGACTGTCTATGGTCAAGGACAACTAGTTAGTTCTAACTATAAGTTCTGAGACAAAAAATTCCACTAACTTAAAAATAATAGGCCTTATTAACATACTTTACACGTCTAGAAGTTGAACGCTTTTTAACATTAATCGTGTGGGAGTTTTGTATATCTTTAGATTCACTTTTGCATTTTTAACTTAATTATTAAGCGAGGAAAGTTAAATGTGTTAACACATGTTAAAACATAATCAATTCTAAATATGATGTTGCCTTCCAAAAGTAGAAATTCTAATTTAGGATATATTTTGAATGTACCATAGTTATCAAATATAAAGGGTTTCAATATACTTGATTCATAAACAAAAATATCCCCAACTCTGATTGAAAGGCATATACCCTGCAGATTTCATAAAAATCTGTCAAAAATTAAAAACTTTTTTTGAAATTGGACCCTCCCTTTATATACGAAAGCTGGAAACTGCTCAAAATTTAAAGGAAAAAAAATCGATAATTCGATACTGAGCATAAAGTATCAATATATCGATATATCAGTGGAAAAAAATATCCTCGGTTATTTTCGATACTATCGAAAATATCAATATCGATATATATCGATACTCTTTCGAGTAACGTTATCTTAGAATACTCAAAAATTCATGTGAGTACCAGGTTCTCTTAACTGAGAACAAGTGAACTTGCAAACCAAGTACCAAGTAAGATACTCCAAAACTTGATCTAAGTCATGATACAGGGCATTAAATTCACATCAAGCTGTCAGACCTTGATATTTGCCCTTGCAGGGATGGATCATTGTCCTGAAACTGTGACGCACCTCCTGTTATGTTGCTCTGCATAGGAGCATATAGTGTTCAGAGAAAGCATCTCTTCGGAATGATGTGGGTGTCTCAACTTTTTCAATTTTATACTGGGTAGCCAGGGAATCTCATCCACATAATTTCCAAAGTTATCACATGCCTGAAGAAGTTTCTGTACTCCACTTCCCAAATAAAACAATATAATTACAGATAGACTGACCTAGATATTCTCTTTTTGTCTTTAGATCTAGATCTTATGTTTTTATTCCAAAAATTGCATATTCACTTTTCTGAGTTCCAGGTTCTCTTGATTGAGAACAAATGAATTTCTACTCCAAAGTAAAAGTTCTATCTATGATACACAAGACCCTCTGGCACCATCCTTGGGCTGGACTATTTATTTCCAATGGATCACTTCCCACATAGGAATACTGGGAAATGAGTTTGTAGATAAAGAAGCTGCCAAATTGGCCCACTCCTATTGCAACATGGAGGATTTCCCTCTTGATAGTGAAGAATATTAGTAAAAATTAAACAGTTGCTGGATTCTCACCAGAGGAATGAATTCAAATACATTCCTATAAACTCATAGTCTGGTTTGTTATACTCACTAGGCTCCCTAACATTCAATTCTAAATATGAGTGCAGACTAGCCACTGTTATCTGCCAGCTTAAGATAGGAAATTGTGAATTAAATACACATCTCCATTGCCTCAGAATGTCAGATACTGATATTTGCCCTTGCATGGGTAGTCCTGAAACTGTAACTCACTTCCTGTTAGTATTAAAAGAATACTCCAAATTGAACTGGGTGCCTTGAGTGTCAACTTTCTCTATCCCAACTATCTTGGGTGGCCAGGGAATCCCTATCTAAACAATTTCCAAAAGTTATACATGAGGAGATACCAATACTCCACCTCCCAATCATAAGATTATAAGTACTGTCTCAGCCTGATTCTCTTGTGATTTTGCTGCAATTCTTTCCATATGTGTTTTAAACTCCAGAAGATTATTTCACCCTACTTCAAAGTTCAATTTTCTCTTAAGTGAAAACAAAGGAACTTTAAAGAAAAAATAAAAGTAAATTCAAGTTAATTTTTTTTTTTTTAACGAAACTTCTTAGATTATAATGTTATCAAAATTATAAATATTTTATTAGGTTCAAAGGATGAATTCATCCCCCCAGATGTACATTTCAATTTTGCATTAATATACTTAAAGTACATGTTGTTTGTTTATTTGAATTTGTAGCTGAAAAAATAAAGATGAAAAATAGGATCAAAGGCTAACAAAGATTATACATATTAAATATTTTAAAGTGATGATACTGTTAAAAATTTGGTAAATAAAAACAATCATCTGATTGGATGAAATTATGTAATTGACTCTTAAAGCTGTAGGAGTACCTCTTAGTATCAAAAATTTAAATTCTATGTATTCCATTTTGTAACATAAAGTAGAGACAGTTAGAAACCAAATGGACCTATGAAAACTGTCCTAGTCCAAATTAGTCTAGAGTTCATACATGCTTTGAATAGTCCCATCTTAAATTTTCATCCTGTGAATAATGAACCCAACTCTGGAATTATACACACAAATTAAGCAAAATTATAAATATATCAACTAAACATGCATATCCAAGTCACTAATATTTCAAAGGACTGCTCTATCTGAAAAAAAAAATAATTTCTCACATGTAGATAGCATGCTTTTTTTCTTTATCGTAATTGTTTTAGACTTTACTGATTGATCATTTCTTTTATAGTTTTCATTAGAGCCTTATTATTTGTGACATTTCATTAGCTTTACTCCAATCTTCTATACACTGCTCTGATACTTTCAAATTGCTATTGATAATTAAATCAATATAGAGCAACTTAATATCATCAGCAAATATTGAAACTAAATATGTATTCCCTTATTCAAATCAATAATATAGATTAGGAATAGAAGTTGATATTAAGTGGCATATTTTTTTATAGTACAGAACTAGAGGTGTACCAGAATTCTGTTCCAGCTAGAATTTGGAATTTTTTTTCAGTTTAGGTTCCAGCCAGAATTTTTGGCTGGAACTGGAATTACTAATCTACTTCTGAGAAAAAAAATTTGCTGGAAGGATTTTATTTTACATAACAGATAGCTCATCTAACAAAATATAAAATTAGCCTTGTGTATCATTCATATTACTTATCTATTATTTAAAAAAAAAAAAATATTTTATTCAAATACCTCAAAATATATGATTAGATATTCTCATTAAATTCAAATTTAATTTCCAAAATTAAATTTTTGTGAAATCTATATATATATATATATATATATATATATATATATATATATATATATATATATATATATATATATATATATATATATATATATATATATATATATATATATTTTTTTTTATTTCTCCTCTGGTGGGCAAAGGCCAGAGGCCTACCATTGTTCCACCAGAGTTGGGAGGAAAGTCGGAAACATGGTCAAATTAAAGGCCGACATGACCTGATACACGGCGTTTAAAGGTGCTTAAGTCATAGGTAGTTGGGAAAATAGATGAAGGAAGTGTGTTCCAGACTTTACCAGTAGAGTAAATGTAAGATTGAGCATAGAGGTTAAGTCTGGGGTCAGAGAGTTGGACAGAGAAAGGATGAGACTGTGTAGAAAGACGAGTCGCACGAGCCCTTCTTAATGGAGGAGGTATGCGACGAGAGAGTTCAGAAGAGCAGTGTCCATTATAATAGCGATAGTAGAGAGAGAGTGACGCAACATTTCGACGGGCAGAAAGAGATTGGAGAGAATTAGTGAGAGCAGGAGAATTGATAAGGCGAAAAGCTCTAGACTCCACCTTTTCCAGGAGAGCTGTGTGTGGAACCACCCCAGATGTGTGACGCATACTCCATACAGGGGCGAACAACACCCCTATACAGAGCAAGCAACTGGGGTGGTGTGAAGAAATACTGAAGGCGCCTCAAAACACCCAACCTCTTAGAAGCTTGTTTAGAAAGAGAGGTAATGTGATCTTTCCAAGAAAGATCACGAGAAAAAGAAACACCTAGAATATTGAGGAGAGATGAAGGTTTGAGTTGCGTGTTTTCGAAGAAGATATCGTAGTTGTGTGGAAGATTGTGTCGAGTAGAGAGATGGAGGAATTGAGTTTTTGAGGCATTGAAAACGACCATGTTTTTCTTGCCCCAATTGGAAATGAGAGATAGATCAGAGGTTAGTTGCTCCAAGGCCACCCTCCTTGCCTCTATTAACTGTTGCTGGGAGGGGCGTCTTTCAAAATGAAAAGAGTAATGAAGGGTGGAGTCATCAGCATAGGAGTGGATAGGAGATGAAGTAATAGAGAGAAGGTCATTAATGAAAAACAGAAAAAGTGTTGGGATAGGACAGATCCTTGAGGAACACCACTATTAATAGATTTATAGGATGAACGGTGGCCGTCTACAACAGCTGCTATAGAACGACCCGAAAGGAAATCAGAGAGAAGGATAGATTCCGAAAGAGGGAAGTTTGGAAATCAAAGCTTTGTGCCAGACTCTATCGAAAGCTTTCGATATGTCCAGCGCTACAGCAAAAGATTCACCGAAATGCCGAAGAGCGGAGGACCAAGAGTCAGAGAGAAGGGAAAGAAGATCACCAGTAGAGCGTTTCTTTTGAAAGCCATACTGGCGATCTGAGATAAGATTAGAAGAATTGAGATGTTTCCAAATCTTCCTGTTAAGGATAGATTCGAAAACTTTAGAAAGAACGGAGGTTAAAGAAATAGGACGATAGTTAGAGGGCTGAGAGGGGTCCCCCTTCTTCGGCACAGGCTGAATGAGCGCACGTTTCCAGCAAGAAGGGAAGGTTGAAGTAGAAAGACATAGACGAAATAGTTTACCAAGGCAGGGTGCAAGCTCGGAAGCACAAGTTTTGAGAACCACAGGAGGGATACCATCAGGACCGTACGCCTTCTTAGTGTTAAGCTCAGAGAGAGCAGAAGTTACGTCTTTAGAAGAAATTACAATTTTAGTCATAAATGAGTTAGAGGGGGTTGAAGGAATAGGAACAGCTCCGGAATCGTCTAAGGTTGAATTTAAGGCAAAAGTTTGAGCAAAGAGTTCAGCTTTAGAAGAAGGCAAAACGGCAGTTGTACCGTCAGAAGATACTAGAGAAGGGAAAGAGGAAGAAGCAAAGTTAGAGTTGACATTTTTTGCAAAATGCCAGAAAGGGCATATATATATATATATATATATATATATATATATATATATATATATATATATATATATATATATATATATATATATATATAATATATATATATATATATATATATATATATATATATATATATATATATATATATTTTTTTTTTTTTTTTTTTTTTGAAAGTTATATAGAAAATTTTGTTTTTGAAATTTCTTTATAGTTAAAGGAAAGTTCATAAAAAATTCCAGTTCTGGCCAGAATTTTTTTTTGAATTCCGGCTAATTCCGGTTCCTGCTGGAACTGAAAATTTCAGTTTTGGTACAACTCTATACAGAACCTTGAGGAACCCTACTCTGCACTAGCTCCTCAAATGATTTATTGTCATTTAATAGTGCACACAGGCTCCTGCCCTTCAACCACTCCTATATCCATTTATGTACAATGCCACCTAAATTATATTCTGTAGATAGTTTTTGCAAAAGCTTTTTAAGGGGTACCTTATCAAAATGTCAGATGTATAATTTCAACTGGGTTTTTTCCACACTCTTTAATATACTCCATAACTTCTAAAATATTGGTTTAATTTACAAGGATGATTTTTCTTTGTCTGATAATAGTGCTAATAATAGTATCTCATTTACCATAAGAAATGTAAAACACATTAGTTCTTGTGGCTATTATAGCACGCCAAATAAGTTATTTGATGCATAATCAGTAAACTTGATTAGTATTTCCAAATATTCCTTTCAAAATTTGGAAAGTCAAAATTGCCCATTATAATCTTTACCCACTTCCCTATTGCTGCTTACAATCACCGATCTTTTAATATACCCAGATATTAGATATTAGCCCAACTTTTTTCAATTTTCAAATGAGAAAAGATTAATACAAAATTAATTAGTTTGACATTAGATATGAGTTATATGCCATTAAAAATGAGGTTAAAAATTTTTTATATTGTTTTCCAGAAATTGTGGGAATTATTTGTTTGGTTTACCTTTCATAGATAACTTAAGTTAACTTTGCTGAGATATTGCACATTTTAGATTAACTTACAATTAAAGGTTTTAATAATAATTAATAATTTTCCAGGAATCTAAAAGATATTTACATATATATTTTTTTTAATTATGCTAATATTGATTTAGCTCTGTAATTTCTTTGTGATATACAAACATTTTTCAATATATACACCATCATGAATAACTTGGCACCACCAAAACCTCCTTCGAGGACAAGAGGAGGCAAAACTCCTCCTAGAGAATCTGTAAGTAGTTTTTTTTTGTGTGTGTGCTTTTATTTGTATGAATATGATTTATTTTATACTTTTGTATATTTTGATAAATTTGTGCAATTAAACCAACCTTAATAATAGGTATGTACTTTTATTTTCATCTTTCTTGATTTAAATTACTGATTTATAATTTTTTTTAGAATTATAATTAGCTTTCTTGTAAATATTGTCTCACAGAACAGCAGCCTTTTGATGTCAGTTATTAGAACACTATCTACAAGCGAAAGTAATGAACAAAGAGAGCATGAGAAAAGACACCTTGAGAAGGAGTATAAGAAAAGTGATGCAAGACTTGAAGCCCTTGTTGTGGATAATGCAAAATCTTTTAAGGAAGCCATGCAGGTATTATTATTATTATTATTATTATTATTATTATTATTATTATTATTATTATTATTATTATTATTATTATTATTATTATGTGATGTACCAAGTCAAGACTCAGATCTAGAGACCTGGGGACTCAGCCAAATGTAGCCAAGTCAAGCAATAAGTAACATGTACCTGATTATTCTTGCAACTTTTTTTTTCTTTTCATATTCTATTTACTTACTTGCATACTTGTATAAATTTAATATGCATAGAATGTATAGAGCCAACAGATGCCATGGCATATGCAACTAACTTAACTGGTACAACAAGCTTATTTTGCTAGACATACAGGTATATAAGAACATCAAGTAATCAAGTTAACTTTTTTTTTAAAGAAATTCAAAATTCAGAAAAGACTTCAGGAGAAATTTTTTTCAATATAAATTTAGAGAATTAATATAAATTTATTGTTATGTTTCTCAGATGACGAAGAATAAGGCCAATAAAATGTTTTTGCCTTATTGAACTGTTTTGGCTCATGATATCGAGTATCTTATAAAAAGTGAATTACTGCAAATAAAAGACAATAAAGTCTCAGTCTTGCCAATACAATTTATTCTCATTTAGCCATTCTCGAATCATGGACTGAGGATTAACAACAACAAATAATGAGTTGATAAACCATATTTTCTTGTCATTGATAAAGAAAAAGAATTTGTATAAATAGGAATGACTGTGTGGTTTTGATTTAAATGCATAAGAGAAAAGTCATAGTTATGCTGTAAATAAATATAAAAATAAGTTTTATTTGAGGTGAAAATTAATTATGTTTAAAAGCACAATATATGAATCCATCTTTCTGAAAATCATTGCCACACATATCAAAGATTGTGCACTGAAGTCAAAAAAAAAATTTATTGACCATGCTATAGTTTTATAAAGATGCAGATAGAATTCTTCTATTTGCTAACCAATGCTTATTATTACACAAATATTTTAACAATACTATAGTTTATTCTGGTTTATTTTGAATTTGTGTAACATTTTCCTTTCAAGTTAACCTTCAGTTAAAATTTAATAAAGGAATTTTTTGTGAAGCTTGTGTAATTGATTTCATTGCTATTCATGGTTTCTTAAACTGGATCATCTCTTTAAGTTAATTGTAAAATATAAACCCCAGGTCAGTGACTACTCCATTTGTAAATATTTAGCTTCCTGAATTCTTTTGACAGACACCTGAAGATTTGGATCAGAACACCAAAGTGTACAATCAACTGTATTAAGATAGAGAATATTGGAACAGTGAACGTTATACTTTAAAAATAATAACAGAGATTGAAACGTTTCTTTGAAGGACTCTAAGTACAGCCATTGATTTAGCTTGACCTATTTGTATCTGTGATTTTTAATTTCCTATTTCAAAGGATTAAGAGGAAAAAATTTGAGTTCATTTTTAGAATACTACATGCTAGATTATTTATTTCATAAATTTTTTTAAGTTGGGAGTGAAGGCTGTTTAGTAATGGGGACCAAATGTACACTTCAAGAAGAAATCAAATTACCACAGAAACTGTAGAAAGATTTTTTGTGCACCACAATATAAGAATTCTAAATTTAAAGTACATAGAATTCTTCATGTCTGTCCATATTCTCACATATTAATATATTTCAAATCAATTTTCTGAAGATACTACAGGATTTCCCACTTGCTCTCTGTCCCAGATATGCGATTATAGATATCAAAGTACTAGTCATAAGTAGGGACCGTCCGGGGTTGGAAATTTTGCCGGGGCTGTGGCTGGGGTCGCCTAAAATTTGTAAAGAGGTCAAAAGCACTGAAATTTTTGGTTAAGGAAAAATTTATTGAGGTTTATTTAATTTTAAGGAAAGGAGTAGAATTGCCAACATTCACTTAAATTAATGATTATATGGATTTTCTCCAAGAAATTTCAGAAAATTACAGATTTTGTGTAATAAAAGTTTAAAAAAGTACAAAAATTTTCAACTTTTTTTTTCTGGTTCACACTAGTGATTCAACAGGTTTACCAAGGTAAGTTTGAAAAAAATCTAAGAAATAAAATTATCAATATAACCTGTATTTATACATATCATTGTTATTTTATTGCTATGTATCAAACTTGTATCTTTTAGCTACATTATTTCAAAATTATTATTTTGAACTTTTAATCAATATGGCTATAAGATCAGCTTCAGCAGTATGGGAGTACTTTACATTGTTTCAGGATAGGCTCGAAATAACTAAATGCAACATGTGCAGTCAAGAAATTAGAAGAGGATCTCCGGGTGCCCCAAGTTAAAATTTTTCAACCAAATCTTTATTAGGCATCTAAATTCAAAACACAAAGATGAACATTCACTAGCAGAAAAGGAGCGGTCAAAAGAAACAGAAAAGAAAAGAAAATATTGAAAAAACAAGAAAAAAATCATAATTTTATATTTTGTTTGAAATTTTTTTATTATTATTTGACGGATTGAGCTGAAATTTTCAGGGTATATGCATTTTTTCCCGAAGTTCTAGATTGATTTCGAGCGTTTTTCTGAATCTATAATGGTTTGAAAGTTATTTGGACCGAAAGTTGAAAAAAATGAATATCGGTGTCAAACCACTGGTCCACATGAGCTGAAATTTTAAAATAATCTTAGCCCCAATTTCTTGCATTAGTGGGAACAGATTTTTGATATCATGTCTTGAAAAACAGTTATAAGCACTTGAATTTTTTTTTGAAGAAATCGTACCTTTCAGGAGAAAAAATTATTTAAAAAAAAAAAAAAAAACGCTACCTACTAATTTTTTTTATTTTTGGCTATTGCTTAGAGGATGAACAGGGCTACAACTTTTATTTAGTGCATTATTAAATTTTTTAAAATTTTTGAATTTTTTTTTTTGAGGCTACATATCAAAACCAACGAATCGCATCGAATAAAGTATAGAGAGGAATTTGTATCCCCCATCTATCCTCTAAAAGAAATGTTAATATTGTAGTTTTTTTTTGTCCGAAAAGGTGGATTAAAAAATTTTTTTTTTTTTCGATAGTTGGTCAGTTTTGGGCTTACAACATTTTTTCTATAACTCTAGGAACAAAAGTCTATTAGAAGCTTTTGTAGCCTATGGAATTATGAGTATAATGTCCAAATTTCAGGTCATTCCGAAAAGTGGTTTGGCCTCACCATTCATTTCCAAAAAGGTAAAATTTTCAAAAAAACTTTTTTAATCGTTATAGACTCAGAAAAACGCTAGAAATGAACTTTATTCACTGGGAAAAAAAGCTATATACACCGAAAATTTCAGGAGAATTGGCTCAAAATAATTTTTTTTTCAAATTGCTGTCCCCTTAAGTATAATTTGCCATTTTAACCCCGGCAGGCAAACCCCGGTTTTCCCTGATTTTTAGCCGGGGCCCCGGTTCGGTCCATAGTCGTAAGCAATTAAATTTGTTTATGAACATCTTCAATGGGTTCGTAAATGATTTGGATGACGAGGAACTCCGTACTGGGTATTTTCAAGGAGGATGGCGTCACTTGCCGCACGTTCAACGTCAGCATTTGCGAAATTAAGTCCTTCTTTCCAAGGGACTTTAGCCACCAAGTTGCCTGATCTTACCCCACCAGGTTTTTTCCTGTGGGGCATGTTAAAAAAGAAAGTATATCGCAACAATCCACATACTTACATGCAGCTGAAAGACAAAATTCGGAAGGCAATTGACGCTGTGACTTCCAAATATGTTAACGGCAACCTTTCGTAACATGGAAGAAGCGTGCGTAGTCATGTCTTTATGTTAATGGCCATCACTTCCAACACTTGTCTTGATGACAACATGATTGTCACAACACCAAGGTTTCTTTCGTTGCAAATTTGATTAACTTTTATGACCACAAGTTTGATATTAATAATTGCATATTTGGGACTGAGAGCGAATGGGGCACCCTGTATTATACTAAATATTAAAGTTACATGCATTTAGAATTATAAGAATAAAGAAAAGGTATTTTAATTCTTCCTTATTATAAAATTTTTAGTTTTATTAAAGTAATGAATATTTTTTAAAAATATACTTTTTTTTTTTTTTTCAATATTATATATATATATATATATATATATATATATATATATATATATATATATATATATATATATATATATATATATATATATATATATATATATATATATATTATATATATATTTTTTTTTTTTTTTTTTTTTATACACATCACCACCACTCACGGGCAAAGCTCTATTCAAGGAGGGGTGTTAAAAGAATAAAAATGAAAGTAAATAGAGTACAAAATCCAGAAAATAAAAACCACCCCACAGTACCCACCTAACGCAAATTTCTTAGGTGAGCGCAGACGCGGGCTTTAAAGAAATTGAGATTAAATGCAGAGGGAAATACAGAAGATGGAAGAGAGTTCCACAAGACAGAGGTGGCAGGAAAGAAAGAGGCACCACAGCGGACAAGCCTGGAGTTGCCTATGTCCACGCAAAATTGATGCGCGGACATTGCACCCCTTGTGCTTCAGACGCCGTAAAGGTGGAGGTACACGGGTGGATAGTTCCCTCGAGCATTTGCCGCTGTAGTACCTATAGAAAAAGTGACAAGGCACCAACATCACGTCGCAAAGATAAAGAATCAAGAGAATTAGAAAGAGCGGGACAGTTTATAAGTCTTTCAACCTTTGACTCAACCCTATCCAAAAGACGGGTGAAACCTGAGCCACCCCAGATATGAGAGCAGTACTCCATACAAGGGCGGATGAGACCCTTGTATAATTGGAGTAACTGCGAGGAAGAAAAAAATTCTCGCAGTCTAAACTTCTCTCTCTCTCTCTCTCTCTCTCTCTCTCTCTCTCTCTCTCTCTCTATATATATATATATATATATATATATATATATATATATATATATATATATATATATATATATATATATATATATATATATATATATATATATATATATATATATATATGCCTTTGTCATTTTGAAATTTTAAAAATTATTATTATTATTATTATTATATTATTATTATTCATTTTTTTTTTTTTTTTTTTTTTTTTTTTTTTTTTTTTTTTTTTTTTTTTAAAATTTTTTTATTATATATATTGACATTTGCAAGAACTTAAACTCAGATCTGGCAAAATATTTCACTTTTGGACTTGGACTCAGTCCCAAAAAAAAGTTGGACTACATACACCAGAAATAATAATTATTATTATTGTTATTTTTATTATTATTATTGTTATTATTATTATTATTACGATCTAAAAACTATAGACCCATATCCATTACACACACGGTTAGCAAAATTTTCGAAAAAATAATATTTGAACAGCTGACTGAATATTTCACCTCAAATTCATTACTTAGCGACTTCCAGTTTGGCTTCAGAAAAGGGCGCTCAACATCGGACGCGCTTATCTGTCTGACCGAAAAACTTTATAAAAACTTAGAAAATAAAGACTCCTCCGTCCTTCTGCTACTAGATTTCACCAAAGCGTTTGACACAATAGACCATGATATCCTATTAACTTGCAGTGGTTTAAAACTTACCTCAAAGGCAGACAACAATACGTAAAGTTAGGTGATATACTCTCTAACACACAACAAATAAAAACTGGTGTCCCACAGGGGTCCATACTTGCTCCGCTTCTATTTTCAATATATACAAACGACTTAATAAACTCACACAACTCCTTCTCTGTCTCATTCGCAGATGATATATCAATACTGATCAATGACAAGAACCCCGAAACACTCTCCAAAAAAGTTGAAAGCTCTTTAACAAACATCACGAGATGGGTCGACTCAAATAAACTATCACTAAACATTCAAAAAACCTCTTACCTTACAATAAGCAACAAAAATATAGGAGATAATTTTAAAATAAAACTAAAAGATTTTGAACTAACCAGAACAAATACCGCGAAAATCCTGGGAGTCATTATAGATGAAAAATTAACATTTAAAGAACACATAAACACATTAGTAAATAAACTTGCAAAATATATGTACATCCTTGTTAAATTAGTAAAATCCATTCCACTCTATGTTCTACGCAAAATATATTTTGCACACATTCACCCCCACATACTCTACTGTCTCTCGGTATATGGAACAACACCTAAATCAAACACACAACAAATCATAACAATGCAAAAACGAATCATAAGACTTCTTAGCGGCAGTAGAGATCATACACCACCTTTATTCAAAAAACTTAACATATTGCAATTTGATCATCTTCTAAACCTCTCCCTCCTAAAGGAAATCCACAAAGTAATAAATAATAACACATGCGAATTCCTAAAAACAAATCACCTAAACAATCAAATTGAAAGAGGAATAATCTTAAGAAACAACAATAACCTAAAAACGCCTTTGTACAGGCTCACTAAAGCACGACAAGCAGTAAGCTATACCTCTACCACTCTGTTTAACAATCTCCCAGATGACATAAAAAATGAAAGATCAATAAAATCATATTTTAAATTTGTATTTATTATTATTATTATTATTATTATTATTATTATTATTATTATTATTATTATTATTATTATTATTATTATTATTATTATTATTATTATTATTATTATTATTTTATTATTATTACTATCATTAGTAATATTAAATTGTTATTATTATTATTATTACTATTATTATTACTACTATTATTATAGTCATTATTATTATTATTATTATTATTATTATTATTATTATTATTATTATTATTATTATTATTATTATTATTATTGTTATTAATACTTTAATTATTAGCTTTATTATTATTATTATTATTAATATAATATTATTATTATTATTATTATTATTATTATTATTATTATTATTATTAACATTATTACATTACCTGCTATTATTTTAACCATTGATATTTTTATTAATAAGATTATTATCTCTATTCTTAATATTATTACATCAGATAATCTATAGCATTCAAGAATATTAATTCCAATACTGAAATCATCAATACGATTATTATTATTACTAGGTAAAATGGGTGCAGCAACTGTCTTATCATTCTTATTGTCTTTATTATTGAAAATTTTATTGAAAATATTATATTAAACTTATTATTATTTTTAAAATTTTATTGACAATATTATATTACAACCTATTTTATTACCACTATTATCATAACTATTATTATCACTATTTTATACTGGTGTATAATAGAAATTGTTATAATATAGTTGCCACTATTATTATTTTATTATATTATTATTATTATTATTATTATTATTATTATTATTATTATTATTATTATTATTATTATTATTATTATTATTATTATTATTATTATTTATTATTATTATTATTAATATTTTATTTTTTTTTTTTTTTTTTATTTTTTTTTTTTTTTTTTTTTTTTTTTTTTTTTTTTTTTTTTTTTTTTTTTTTTATTTTTTTTTATTATATTTTTATTACTGTTGCTTGCATGATCAATATATCTAGAATTTCATTACTCTAGAAGGAACCTATCCTAACATGTAATTATCAAATTTATATGTATTAAACTTTGGGGCTCAAAGGAAACGGCAGAGTTTTCCCCTAGCAGCCCCTTTTCAGAGAACTGGACTTTATTATTATTATTATTATTATTATTATTATTATTATTATTATTATTATTATTATTATTATTATTATTATTATTATTATTATTATTATTATTATTTTACCTAATTTTATAGTATAGTTTGAAATCGCAAAGGAAGTGGTCAGTCATGAGTTTTTCATTTTTATAAATAATTTGTTTTTATGTAAATATTTTAACAATGAACAAGTGTGTATTAATATAAATAAAAGAAATTTACCTGTAGGTGTAACATTTAATGATTCAAATTTAAATAGTTATTATTTTAAAATAGCTTTTCTACAAATTATTTTTCTATGTACTGCATAATATTGAGTAAATTATTATTATTAACATTAAAATGTTGTGTATTTGCTAATCTCTTAATAACTAATGAACTTTGTGGTCAAAATTGGTGAAATAGTGTTTTAAATTAATCTCATAATCATTTTTCAGATTTAATATTTTAGTAAAAAGTTTATTAACTGTTTGTTTTCTTTAATTTTATGCTAATTAAATGTGTTCAAAGATATTTAGTGTTGTGTCAAGCCGTTCTGTCGGAATCTCGAGAGAAGTTGAAAACCATAAAAGAGAATCTCACTGCTTGTAAACGCCTTCTGCATTGTAAAAGAGACGAACTAAAAGAAAGATGGCTAGAAGGAATCGAGCACAAACACGTTATGCTTCTTCTGGAACAAATGTAAATCTTTTAATTATAACATTTAATATGTAAGAATACAAGATATTTTTGTTCTACATTTACAATGTCTTTGTACCCAGTATATTATATAATTGTTTAGTTAAATGGTAGATTAAGAGTACTGAAATGTTGTTAAAAAAAAATACTCAATAATTTTTAAGTATGTATTTTCAAGCTTTTCTCATATCATTCTTTTGTTCTTAGTGAGGATGTTCAGGATGTTGGGGATAGAATTGGAGCTTTTATTTCAAAAAAACACTATTTACATGCCACACAATTACTTATGAGTTCTCTGAGGAAACTTGATACTGATTTGAAGAAAGTTGAAGCTTTAAAAGAAGTTCATTCAGATTTGCAGACTCGAAAAGAGGTGTGTCTCTTGAAATGTTTTGTTCTTTGTAGTTATTTATTTTACATCTTAGTTTCTTTTATTACGTTTATTGACGTCCAGGCCTTATTATTGAAGACTTTTCATTTTGGTAGTTGCTATAGAATGAAAACTTTTTATTCCAGTAATATTAGAAGAGGGTAAAGGAATTTTAGGGGGAAGGAGTTAAAAGTATAATATTTGGTTAAGATTTTTCTAGTTAAGTTAAAGACAAATATTTAAGAGGAGAGTCATGAAAATTGTAGGGAAGAACTTCACTTTCGATTAGCAATTTCCCATTGGGAAAATGGTAATTTTTATTGCTATTGGGAAATATAGGGAAAAAATCAAAGGTATGTAGGACATTTCATAATTTTTTCTTTTGCATTAAATGTTCATACTTAATAGTTCATTGGGCTAAACTTTGTTTTGGCACGGCTAATTTTTGTGGTTTGTCTCGAACCGTCAGTATAAAAGTTAATTTGGAAGAACTCACAAGTTGGTTATTTAACAGCCACTGAAAAGTCTGGCTTGTAAGAGACTTGATAATTCATTACAGATTGTGGGAAGGTTTATATATGCTTCCGTTTTAATACCCTATCAGTAGGACACAGCAAACAAATTCATTTTTATATATGTAATACTTTTCTTGTAAACATTTGTACTCACAGTAATTCTGATCTCAAAGTGGATCAATCCAATTCCACTGTTGGTTTGAACAATTTATCTAAATGCTGTGAATATCTCCATCTATTCAGCAAACACCTGGAAACCATACTTTCATGTTAGTTAATTGGCTCATTCGACTCATATCGGTTATGGATGATGAGGGAAGTCTTTTCCTTCAGCATTCAACTGTAACATTCGTAAAACGATTTGAGCAATGTGTATGAGTGAATTGAGTTTCGTTTTAAGTTATAATACTTGTTTGGTGTGATAAAAACAACATTATTGCTAAATGTAGGTGTACTAAGTAAGATCTTTTAGGTTAGTACTCTGGAAATAATTTTTTAATTTCTGAAGTAAAGTACATTGTAACTTGTGACAGCCGAGAGTGTTGTGGTTGGAAATTGTGTACATAGGTATATTATAAGAAAGTGTCAAAAAATGAAAGGTTTTAGATTTAAAAATTTTGTTAAACCTTAAAATTGATTTTGCTTTTTAAAACCATTCCCTCAATTTTCATTTTTATTTATTTGTAGCGATTGCATGAAACTTTACTCGAAGACTTACACAAACATTTGTATCAACGGTGGACAAAGGAGGTTTTGTCATTAAGAAGGCAAGGCTCAGGAAGAGATTCTTTCAATTCCTTTTCTCGTGCAGGATCAGATAGAATGAGTTCAGGAACAACCAACACGAAGTCAGAGAAAGCACGAAAAAATCTATTAGAGATGCTTAATGCTGCCAAAAATAAGTATGATATGTGTAATTGGCCTACTATGCACTTTTTTATTTAGCAAACTACCTTTTTTTTTTTTTTTTTTACTTTCAGGTTTACACATTAATTAGTTATAAAAGTCACTTATTTTTTATGCTTTTCGTTTAACCATTTACTCATTTTCCAATATTGCTCTTCCATAGTTTCCATATTTCTTTAATTTTTTTTTTTTTTTAAATATAATTGTATTCAGCTTTATCTTTGCAACTGAATAACTATAAAATAAGACATCATATGTTAGGTTTTTGTTTGCTTTGAAATACTATTGAAATACAAATAATATATACTTATATATATATATATATATATATATATATATATATATATATATATATATATATATATATATATATATATATATATATATATATATATATATATATATATATATGGGATGTGCTGGATAGCAGATTTGTTTGATAGCTGATAACGGCAATTTTCAAAAAATTGGTACCGTGTATACGGCTAATTTTGCCATATAATGCTAATTTTTAATAGTATATATATATATATATATATATATATATATATATATATATATATATATATATATATATATATATATATATATATATATATATATATATATATATATATATATATTGAACAAATATATGGAAGCACCTGGTAAATACATTAATTTATTTCTTACTTTGATGTGGCATCACCTTTCCCATTCATAACCGCGAATTCTGGAATTGGATAAAAATAAAGCCTTGGATGGTGCATAATGGAATGTTATACCATTCCTAATGTAAAACGACGAAATTCCAGTAGGGATGCTGGTGTTGGATAGCTATCACGAACCCTATTCTCCAGTATTTACCACAGGGGCTATTTGATCTGGAGATTGTGAAGGGCCAGAGAAGACTGGACAGCATAAGCTGTATGAATTGAGACCTTATTATCTTGATAAATGGCACCACATACAAGAATATATATTCACTATATAGACACAACTGGATAAACCTTGTAGCCAAAATGTATGCATAATGCATAATCCCTGGCAGTTACATTATCGTGCATGGTGGTAATTAGGCCTTCACAATACCATGATATGTGTCCTCAAACCATGATAGAACCTCCTCCATGCTTCACTAGGGGTAGAAAACAGTTCAAATCATATTCCTGGAATGGTGTTCACTACATGTAAACTCTACTGCATGTTAGAAACAGTGTGAAGCTCGATTTATCTGACGAAAGGACTCTTCTATAGGTCTGCAGTCTGATCCTTGAATATTGCATCATTCTCATTACTTCTGCTATTCAGCCTATTAAGTTCCCTCCTCACTTTTTGTGCTGACACAGTTTGCAAGACTTTGGACTAATTTGGAGTTACATCTACGCTGGTGTTTATCGAATGATGTTTTGGGCTCATGACCATGGAAACAATATCTTTTTCCCTCTCTGAAATTCTTTAAGCTTGGACATACCTCACTTGTATCAGCACAGAATGTTGACCATATTATAATAATAATGATAATAATAATAATAATAACAATAATAATAATAATAATAATAATAATAATAATAATAATAATAATAATAATAATAATAATAATATATAATAATATATATATATATATATATATATATATATATATATATATATATATATATATATATATATATATATATATATATATATATATATATATATATATATATATATATATATATATATATAATTCACCAAAGCTTTGAGGATAGGAGACGAATTTCAATCATTTAACATCGAGCAAGCTGTGTATGTAATGCTGGATTCATCCATGCTATAATTTAGAGGCTAACCCCCACAGGGGGAGCTGAAAAACTGGAAAACGACGGAGTTTCTGCTATCGAAAATGAGGTTGGCCCTTTCAAAAATGAGGATTCCTGTTGCAGGCATTTTTGGTAGATATTTTGGTCTGTTGCTTTGGTGTGAAAGTTGGAGCATCCAGTTCCACGCAAAACTTTAACATTCAGCGCTCATGTCGGATGTTTTTTTTAAAGATTCTAGATACTACTCCCATTTTTATGGTATCCGTTGATATCTCATTACATTTAGCGAGATTTTTCATGTTGCTCATTATTATTATTAATTATTTATTATTATTATTATTATTATTAATTATTATTATTTACTCTATATAGATGTTAGGAATAGGTTTCAGTACCTGTGGATTATAATAAAGGTCAGTAGCATTGTAAAGTAGATTACAGTTCCGGATTTATGATTCTTAGTAACATTATTAAATATGTAAGAGCTGTAATATTAATAAAATGGACATAGCATCTAAAATCTCCAAAACATTCAACCTGAAATTCAAATGTCTTAGTTTTTATTCTTCAGAAACAGGTTTTCTAAAGGCCAGGTTTCGCAAATTTTCTGCCAAAAACATTTGAATTTCCAAGATTTTCACCAGAAATGACATCTGACACAGAAATCTCAATTTTTATTCGGCCAATTCCATTTTTGGGATAGGTTACATATTTCGTAAATGATAATCCCATATTTTATACTGGGATTCCTATTTCTCATTAAAAATATTATTTTGGTATTGGAACTACCCTTATGGGATGATATTCCTATCTTTAGGTGAAACCTTTATGTTCTTTACCCCTAATTTATGGCTAAGCCAGATGTTTATTAATGAAATACATTTCATGTTTATTCTCCTGTTTTAACATTCCATGCCAGATAATTTAGCAAATTGATGAAGCTTTGGTTGAAAGCTAAATCTTTATTTACCTATCTATATAAATAATTAATCGAAGATAGTTATTTGAATGGAACTACTATATGGAATGACTTAATTACTTCTTTATTGATAGTATAATGTAAAAATACCTTAATACTTTGATATCAAATACACAGCGATAAAGAATGTTAATGAAAATGAAACCAACTTTTTTATATGCATACTATCAAACACCGTATATAGGGGCATGTCGACCTTTAATTTGGCTGTGGTTTTTGGATTTTTCCAAACTGGAGGAAGTTTGTAGGCTTATATACTTTACTATATATATATATATATATATATATATATATATATATATATATATATATATATATATATATATATATATATATATATATATATATATATTATATATAACAGAACAGAGGAATCTGATATTATTAATGAAGATTTATCAGTTCAAGATCCAGAAACAAATTCTCAGCACTTTATGGCTATTATAATTGAATGTCTCGCTCTTCTTGGAAAACTTCCTGATGCTGTTGAGGTAATTTAGAAGATACTTGTTTCTAGTTTGTACGTTTCCTCATGATTGCTCTGAAAATTGGTGTTTACAGTATTTTAAGATGTTTTATTTCCTTTTTACATTTTCTTTTTTGTGAAGAAGATAAAGTCAGTGAGTGAAAGATGAAATTAAGAGTAGGAGATTTAGAACTTTGAGATAAATGTTGAAGGTTGATTTGAGGAACATAGAATTAACTTAAGAGGTTAGGTTGATTGTATAAATTCGGCGAAAAAATAGAAAGGTGATGACTAACTCCCTAGTGGAGGGTACTTTATCAATATATAATATATATATATATATATATATATATATATATATATATATATATATATATATATATATATATATATATATATATATATATATATATATATATATATATATATATATATATATATATATATATATATCACTGTCGTTCGGTAAACTGAACAAGTTTTCAATCATTTAAATTTCCGAGGTTCGTCCCTTGAACCCTGCATGTATACTACAGTATACAAACGAGGTCGGAACCTGAAAACTATTTAAGTGAACAGACACGAATAATTGCTGTGTGTAGGTGATTTTCTGTAATTAGTTATTACAGTTTATGACGATGTGTATTATTGTGCTAAGCTCAATAGCCCACACATCATTGAAAATATAGCCAACATAAATTTACAGCAGTGCCCTTATTCTTGAGCAGAAGGTTACTCATGTGGATTCGATTCCGAAATCACGCCCCACTGTGTCAAGAAAATGCCTGATGTTTTGAGCCGAAGCAGAGGTTCCTATCAAACTCATGTAAACTGTGTTACTCTATTTCACTTAATCAGTTAAACAAATAACTATTTTCCATAGCTATAGAACTTACCGCGGTATGTCATGAAACCCCAATTAAAGAACAAAAAGGTTTACTGACAACATTATATATATATATATATATATATATATATATATATATATATATATATATATATATATATATATATATATATATATATATATATATATATATATATATATATATATATATATATATTTTTTTATTATTATTTTTTATTATTATTATTATTATTATTATTATTATTATTATTATTATTATTATTATTATTATTATTATTATAGTCGATCAAGAGCAGAATGCAAAAGGAGATGGCTATTATAATTCAAAGAACGACTAAACAAATGTTGGAGCTTTATCCCCCCTCAAATGTTAACGATGAAGTCGTCGTCAGCAGTTCCCTCCAACCGTTATATAAATCAGACTCGAGAGAAGCTAAATTGCTACAAGATTTATTTATAAGTATATATATATATAATATATATAATATATATATATATATATATATATATATATATATATATATATATATATATATATATATATATATATATATATATAATATATATATATATATATATATATCATTTGATGGTAAAATGGTAAAGGTTTTAGTTTCCAAAAGATTTGGGTGGAAACCATTTCAGTAACAAGATTAATGAACTGATACAATATAATATATGGCTTTTGAAAGTTTACAACTCGAAGGGAAAAAAATTGTTCCAGACTTTACCAGTGTAGTACATTTAACGTTGAGCATAATGGTTTAGTCTAGGCTTATATGAGATGAGAAGCGTCTATTGCAATATCATAATATTAACGAAAGTGATACGATAGTTCTACGGCTACAAAGAAATGAGAGAGAGTTGGTGAGAACAGTAGAATTGATACTTCGGAATGCCCTCAATTCAACTTTTTCAAGGAGGGGAGAATATAGGGAACCACCCCAGTTTCATATAAGGTTCACCGACGTTCAGATCCCCAAACCTCTTAAAGAGATGTTTAATGAGGGAGACAGTGTGATCTTTCCATGAAAGATAATGAGTATCGGAAATACCAATAATATTTATAGTTGTATAGAAGTTTTTGTTGAGGAAGGTAGATGATGGAAGTAGATTATTTAGGAATTGAAACCAACAATAGTATTTTGCCTTAACTAGAGAAACAAGAAAAATCAGAAATCAGATACTCCAAGACATCTCTTCCAACATTATTTAAGTTTAGGGAGTCTTCTTTCAAATTGAAATAAGTAATGAAGGATGGAATCTTAAGTTAACCAGTGGATAGAGATAGCTGATCATTAGGAAAAGTAGAAAAAGAGTTGCTGACAAAACAGAACCCTGAAGAACCACTATTGATAGATTTTGGAGATGAATGGGGGCAGTCTACTACAGCTGATATATATATATATATATATATATATATATATATATATATATATATATATATATATATATATATATATATATATATATATATATATATATATATATATATATATATATATATATATATATATATATATATATATATATATATATATACTTACTTACTTTTTTTTTTTCCCCTTGGACCTTCCTCACTGGAAGGGCCACACTGCCTTCAGGAAATCCGCGACGGCCGCCGGCCGAGTCCAAAGGTCTCTCAGAGAGGTGATGTGATGGAGGGTTCTGTGTTGGGTAAGGGAGGGGCATCTCAGAAGGAGATGTTCTGTTGTGTCTGATTCTTGCATACATCTTTGACATATTGGGGATAGTGTGTTTTGTATATTGAATCTATGTTTGTATGCTTGTAGGTTAGGGTGGTGGCCTGACCTTAATCTGGATAGGGTAATTTGGGTTTTGCGTGGTAATGTGTTTTGTGTATTTGCTATGTCGGGGGTTTTTCGTTGAGAAGATGATTTGGTTGGCGGGTGTTGAGATAATTTTGTGTTATGATGGTGTGTATGTGTTTGATTAGTGGTGTGTTGTTTGCAGTAGGTGGAATGGTTCTGAATATGTTACTGTAGTATAGGGCAGGTGATGATGGAGGTAATTTTAAACGGTGTCTTGTGTGGTCTTGTAGGGTATAGTGACAGGGGTGTGAAATGTCTAGGGTGTTTGTGTAGAATTGGGTTCCTATCATGTCAAGGTGAGTACGGATCGGGAGTATTTTTGTTTCTTCGTGTAAATGTTGAGTTGGAGTGGTTCTAGTGCAACCTGTGATGATTCGAAGAGCGGTATTTTGTTTTTTTTGTAACTTCTCTATGTTTGAGGGTGAGGTGGCAGGGTACCAGGCTGGAGATGCGTAATTAAGTGTAGGTCTGATGAACTGTTTGTATGCTGTGATGAGGGTGGTTAGTTCGTTACTGAAATTGTTATGTGACAGTGTTCGGATGATGTTTAATTTCCTGTTTGCAGTGTTGGTTATGTTTTCGATGTGTTTTGAGAAGGTGAAGTGTGTGTCATATGTGAGGCCTAGGATCTTTGGGGATTTGTTTAAAGGAATGAGGGTATTATTTAGTTTTACGTGGGGGTGGAAGGGAAGATTGGTGTCTGTCGGTAGTAATAAGAGTAATTGAGGATTTTTCGGGGGAAGCTGTCATTCTGTTTGATTTTAGCCAGGTTTCTAGTTGTTGGATGTATGATTGAGTGAGTGTGGTGGCTGTGGGTATGGAGGGGTTTTGTATTGTGATGGATATGTCGTCGGCGTATGTTATTAGTTTTATGTCTGGTGTTTGTGGGGTGGGTAGGTCTGCTGTGTACAGGTTAAATAATAGTGGGGATAGGATGGCTCCCTGTGGGACACCATTTCTTAGTTTTACTGTTTTTGAAAGATGGTTTTTGTTGGAGACTTGAGCTGTACGATCGGATAGGAAGTTGGAGATCCATTTTTTATAATTGTTGGGTATGGGTGAATGTAGGATTTTTTGTATGAGGTTATGTTTAGGGACTGTATCAAATGCTTTGTTGATGTCGATGGCAATGAGTATGGTCCTGTGGGATGGTTTTTTGTTCAGGCCATTTATTATGTTTTGCGAGATAGTGGTGAGGGCCGTGGTGGTTGAGTGGGATTTCCTGAATCCGTGTTGAAATTGTGGGGTTTGCATGAGTGGTTGGATTTTTGAATGAATGAGTTTTTCTAAGAGTTTGCATAGTGTTGATAGGAGGGAGATCGGACGGTATGAAGATGGGAGGTTTGGGTCTTTCCTGGGTTTTAGTTTGGGGGTAATTATTGCCTTCTTCCATATTGCGGGGATGAAGTTGTATGTGTATGATTTGTTGTATATTTGGGTTAGGTATGTTGTGGCTATGGGTCCTAGGTGTTTTAGGTGTAAATTTGAGATGTTATCTGGGCCTGTAGCTGGGGAATTTTTGAGTGTTTTGATTCCCTGGGTAGTGTCCTGGTGAGAGAAGGGGGGGGGGGTTTGGATTGTGTTCTAAGTGTGTGTGTTTGAGCTGTCGGATTATTTTCCTATTGTCTTTGTGGGTGGGTTTATAGGAGATGTTCGAGTAGTGCTGGGCGAGGATATTGCAGTGTTGTTTTGGTGAATGGTAGATTGTTGTTGTTTTCTTTTAAGGCTTCGTTTAGTGTTGGAGGATTGTTTTGGGAGTTGTGTAGTCGTTTGATTACCTGCCATTTTCTTTTATCGTTGGGGTTTGTTAGGTTGTTTTGTAGGTATTCTTTGAATCTGTTTGTTTTGTGATTTGATATTAGTGCTGAGATTTGTTCATTTAGGGTGTTTAGTTGTGTGGTGATGTCTGCTGTGTGTGATCTATGTTGTCGGAGCTGGTTTCTTTGCTTTATAAGGTTGCAGATTTCTGGTGTAAGCGAGGGGTTGTAGTGTTTCCTGTAGCCCTTGGGTATGTATAAGTTGGATGCTTTGTGTATTGTTTTGGTGAAGGAGTTGATGGCTGAATGTAGAGAATGTGTGTTGGTTATTTCTTGTTGAATTAAATGTGTTTCTATGTGGTGAGTGAAGCTTGTCCAGTTTGCCTTTTTGTAGTTTGTGAATGTTGTTGTTTTCTTAGGGTGTATGTGTTTAGCGACTGTGTATGTGATTATTATGGGGATATGATCGGTTGTGAGGTCTATTTCTGTTTTCCAAGTGAGGTTTGTATGGAGGGATGGTGATGAGAAGGTTATGTCAGGAGCTGATGGAGATTGATTGGCTTGTTGGGGTAGTCTGGTGGGTAGGTTTTTGTAGTTTAAAATGTTTAATGTTTCCAGTGTGTCTAGGATGTGTGTTCCTCTGGGGTCTGTTGGGTAGTCTTGGTACCATGCTGTGTGGTGGGCGTTGAAGTCGCCTCCTATGATTAGGTTGGTGATTGTGTTCAGAGGTGCTAGATTTGGTTTATAATTGCTTGGACAGTATACTGATGTAGGATGGGGGATGTAAATGTTTATTATGGTGTGTGTGGTGTTGTTGACTAAGATTTTGAAAGATTGGATGTTCAGAATGGGATCGTTTATTAAGTTAATTGTGTCAGTAGTTGTATTGTGGTACATTATATTGTTTTTTATTAGTGTTAGTAGTGTGTGATTGGTTGGTTGTTTGTTGGTGTATATGGAGTCATATCCATAGAAAGGAGTTTTGGGAGTGTTAGCTGGGAGTGAGCTTCTTGGATCAGGGCTATGTCAATATTATGTTTGGAGAGGAATGTTTGTATTTCTGAATGTTTTTTGTGTAGGCCGTTAATATTTATCTGTAGAATTTTGATTTGTGTCTTGTTTTGGTTTTTATTTGTTACGGCTGACGTTGTTGGGGGGTTGCAGATTGAACAAGTCCATGTGTGGTTTTGACGAGGTAGTGTTTTGAATGGGGAGCATTTGTTTTTGTGGATCCATTTGTTGCAGTTTGTACATTTGATAGAAGGTTGATTATTTTTAATTTGTTTGGTGCATATGGGACAAAGGTATATGACTGGACCAGGGTTTGGGTGAATGTCTCCGGCTTGCTGCAGAAGGAGGGAGGTGACTGCCGAATTGTTACCTCTGCCGTGAATGAAGAAAGGTGGAGTAAGGTTGGTAAATAGAGTGAGAGAGAGTTTGGCCATTTTGGCCGGCGGAACAGGGAAAACCTTTCCGCAATGACCCGCTTCCGCGGGTAGGGGATTTCTTCGGGCCTTTGCAGCCGATATGTTGCTAGGGTTGCTCCCCCGCTTGTGGGGGCACCTTCGTGACTTTCTCTGCTGTCGAGAGCACCGCGTGAAGGCGGCCCGTGTCGCTCCTATATATATATATATATATATATATATATATATATATATATATATATATATATATATATATATATATATATATATATATATATATATATATATATATATATATCCTCTGGTGGGCAAAGGCCGGAGGCCTACCAATTTCCACCGGAGTTGGAAAAGTAATATCTTGGTCATTAGAGGGTGACGTGTCCAGACACACGGCGCTTGAAAGTATGCAAGTCAAAGGAGGTTGGGAAAACAGATAAAGGTTGTTTGTTCCAGACTTTATGAGTAGAGTATATGTAAGATTGAGCATAGCAGTTAGGTCTGGAATTTGAGAGTTGGGCAGAGAAAGTATGAGATTGTGTAGAAAGGCGTGTCGCACGAGCTCTTCTCAATAGAGGAAGTATGTGACAGAGTTCAGAAGAGCAGTGTACATTGTAACAGAAGTTCGTTCCTATTAAGCTGGAAATAAATATTTATATAAAATGGAGATCATTTCATAAAAGCTCTATTTTGAATAAAAAGAAAATAAAAACATTGAGAGGGCTTAATTGAACTGTGATTGGCTGAATCTGAATGATCTCCATTTTATATAAATATTTATTTCCACTTAATAGGAACGAACTTCTGTTCAGACATTGTACATTGTAATAGCGATAGTAAAGAGAAAGTGACGCAACAATTCGACAGACAGAAAGAGATTGGAGAGAGTTAATAAGAGCAGAAGATTAATGAGACGAAAAGCCCTAGACTCCACCTTCTCAAGGAGAGCTATATTAATGGAACCACCCCAGATGTGTTAAGCATACTCCATACAGGGGCAAACAACTCTTCTATAGAGAGTAAGCAATTGGGATGGCATGAAGAAATTACGAAGGTGCCTCAGAGCACCCAACTTCTTAGAAGCTTGTTTTGAAAGAGAGTAATTTGATCTTTCCGAGAAATATCACAAGAAAAAGATGCATGAGAATATTAAAAACAGATGAAGGTTTAAGTTGGGTGTTTTCGAAGAAGGTATCATAGTTGTTTGGAAGATTGTGTCGGGGGGAGAGATGGAAGAACTGAGTTTTTGAGGCATTGAAAACATTCACGTTTTCTCTTCCCCAATTAGAAATACGTGAAAGATCAGAGGTTAGTTGCTCCAAGGCTACCCTCCTCGAGTCTATTAACTGCTATTGTGAGAGACGTCTTTCAAACTGAAAAAAGTAATGAAGTGTGGAGTCATCAGCATAGGAGTGGATAGGAGATGAAGTAACAGAGAGAAGGTGATTAATGATAAGCAGAAAAAGTGTTGGGGATAGGACAGAGCCCTTAGGAACACCACTATTAATAGATTTAAAGGAAGAACGGTGGCTTTCTACAACAGCTGCTATAGAACGACCGGTACGAAAATTAGAGAGAAGATCGCAGAGAGAATAGATACCGAAAGAGGGAGGTTTAGAAATTAAAACTTTGTGCCAGACTCTATCGAAAGCTTTCGATATGTCCTGCGCGACAGCAAAGGATTCACCGAAATGCCGAAGAGCGGAGGACCAAGAGTCAGATAGAAGGTAAAAAAAATCACCAGGAGAACATTTCTATAGAAAGCCATATTGGCAATCAGAGATAAGATTAGAAGAATTGAGATATTTCGAAATCTTCCTTGTTAAAGATAGGTTCGAAAACTTTAGAAAGAACAGAGGTCAAAGAAATGGGAGGAAAGTTGAAGGGTTGAGAGGGATCCCCTTCTTCGTCACAGGCTGAATGACCGCACGTTTCCAGCAATTAGGGAAGATTGAAGTAGAAGAGATATACTATATATATATATATATATATATATATATATATATATATATATATATATATATATATATATATATATATATATATATATATATATATATATATATATATATATATATATATATATATATATATAGTATTTAAAGCATTAATTTTCAAACTTGACGTACTTGCTTGTACCATAGTGATTGCGATTCTGATATTTTTATTTGGTTACGTTAAATATATTTTATTTAAAAAAATTGTAAAAGGAATAAATTAAAGGTTTCATGTATAATGCTTTTAAGTCTATTAATATATTAAATGTTTGTAGTTAAGTATTCTTTTTCAATCTCTTCCAGACTGTATTCGAACAATTTCAGTTGGTAGTTGCTGCTCATCAGTCACTTTTAGAGAGCATTCGTAAGTCAGCTGATAATCATGGCATTGAATTGATATTATATACTATGGCTGACGTTTGGTCCAAAGTTCAGGCAACTGTAAGTTTTGTACAGCATATATTAATTATTCTTTCATATTTTTTCTTAATATTTTTTGAGAAAAAAATGCACAGTATTTATTATTATGCAAATGCTCCATTTTCTCCTTTATTTTTTATTTTCATTGTATACATCTTGTTTATTTCATGTATTTTTAGCTGCATTTTAAAAGTTAATA
This sequence comes from Armadillidium nasatum, assembly GCA_009176605.1. NCBI lineage: Eukaryota > Metazoa > Arthropoda > Malacostraca > Isopoda > Armadillidiidae > Armadillidium > Armadillidium nasatum. The sequence continues at coordinate 134,323 of SEYY01001448.1, read as the reverse complement.
AAGCTTATTTATTGGAAAAGTTGATATGGTTAAATTTTTACATTTTCTATTGAGAAAAGAGCATACACCTTACCTAGGTAAACTGTTTCGTTTCTGCCTATCAACTTCAACCTTTCTTTCCTGCTGGAAATGTGCACTCATTTAGCCTGTGCTGAAGAAGGGGGGATCCCTGTTCAACTCTCCAACTACCTTCCTATTGTTTTAACCTCTGTTTTCTCCAAAGTTTTTGAATCTAACCCTAACAGGAAGATTTGGAAACTTCTTAAATCTTCTAATCTTATCATAGCTTGCCAGTATGACTTCGGTGAAAAACGCTGAACTGGTGATTTTTCCTTTCTCTTCAATTCTTGGTTCTCTGCTTTTCTGTGTTTCGGTGAATCCAAAGTTTACCTTATAATATATTAGAGCATATTTGGAAAATTCCCTTTCTTTCAGTGTGGAGCTCAAATTTTTCTAAGTCTGTGAACTTTTGTAATATTCATTCCAAACACAGAGAAAAATAGTACCGTTACCAGATAAGATCTCATAATCTTCAGAGAATTCTGTTTTTTATTAAGTTTGAATTATTCAAAAGTGTATTTTGGTGTATCGTAGTGGTCGTAGTTTTTTTTTCAAGTTCTTTTTTCATACCAGTTTAATAAAATTTTTGATACAATCAAATTTCAATAGAATAAACTTTCAAATTGGCATCTTTAAACACAGGAAATTATACTCGTTGGTCATCATAGTTTACCCTAACAACCTAAAAAGAACGAGGAAAAACAGGGTGAACTTATATATATATATATATATATATATATATATATATATATATATATATATATATATATATATATATATATATATATATATATATATATATATATATATATATATATATATATCAGAGGTGGACACCCGCAATTTTTTTTGTTAGTCCGCAATTCGCAATTTTATTAACTTTGTTGGGCATTCCTCAATTTGCAATTCTGCAACTTTTTCTAATTTGCCAACCCGATATCGCAAATCCGCTAATTCTATTGCAAATAAATTTTTTCTGTCCGCTAATGAAGTCCGTCACAGTCCGCTAACCCTCTATTGGCAGTTGAAAACATAATTTCCAATAAAATTACCTTGCAATTTATATATTTATAAATTTATATATATAACATTTTATATATTATATATATATATATATATATATATATATATATATATATATATATATATATATATATATATATATATATATATATATATATATATATATATATATATATATATATGAGCTTATGTGTTTTAAAGGCAACATGATTTTATTGGAATTTATGTAATATTAGGAAGTATTTGATAATACATGATTATTATGTAATCTAACCTAACTTAATTATAGTCATTTATCATTGTTGTTGTCCTCCTCATCTTCCCTATGACAAAGCCACTTCTCCTTCAAGAGGTGCATATTTGGTTTTTGCCAGGGTTTTTTAGCATTCCACTAACTGCAATTTCGCAACTTTTTTCAAATTATCGTTTTCGCTATTCAGCAATTTTTTTTGTTAGTCTATTATTAGCGGAATAGCGATTTGCGGACTTAAATTACGGAATGCCCTATTTAAAAAAATGAAAAAAACTTAACTTTTTTTTTTTTTTAACAAGAAGCTTAGTTTTTAGTCAAAACAATTGGGCCCCCAAGATGAATTTTGGCTTGAGGTCCTAACGAAAAAAGTTATTTGTCAATTTAATTTAGTGTTATTTTAAGCTATAACATGTTTATTTAATTGTCATGTCACTCATGTGAGACATATATTATTTATATTATGATTTGTTCAAAATTACACTGTTAAACACTTAAAAAAATACATTTATTTAAATGACATAAAATTGAAGCTACTTACAGTAAATATACGTAATTTTTACAGAAATTATGGGAAGCAATACCTTACGTTTACAACTAGAACCACAGTTTACAAATGTGGCGTAATCCACAAGCGTTGAATTCAGGAAAGTGTTTTTTTTTCAATAGAAAATGCTTAAATACTGTAACTTATTATTATGGTGAACTTTGGTGAATCCTTCGTTCTGGCGTTAAGCGTATTAATTGTTTTCTGTAGATCAGTCACAAAGCTTTGATTTATAAACTTCCTTCATTTGGTATCTTTTCTCTCTATGGCCTTTCAAGATTTCCGTTTTGTTCGTTCTATAGCACCTGTTGTAGACGGACACCTTTTATCCTTTCAGTTTATCAATAGTGGTGTTCGTCATGGTTCTTATTTCTACTTTTCATTAGTGATCTATCCGTCATTTCATCTTATTTATTTTTATGCTGATGACTCCACTTTTCATGACGGCTTTCAGTTTGTAAGATGGTCCACTTAACAACAAATAGTTAAAGCTAAATGAATGGTATTGGAGCAGCTAACCTACTATCTTTCTTGTGTCTTTAGTTGGGGCAAAGGGAAAAAGGTTGTTTTCAGTTCCTCAAAAACTAAGTTCCTTCATCTATCTACTAAACATAATCCAGGCATCTATCTTTACCTTCTTCGAAAGCACACAACTCAAATCTTTCTGCTTTTAATATTCTTTGTGCTTCTTTTTCTCGTGATCTTTCTTGGAAAGATTAAATTATCTATCCCTCCAAACAACTTGCTGAGTCGCCTTAGGAACTACTACTCACCATCCCAGTTGCTATGCCACATACCTTTGGTGGTTCTACACATACTGTCATTCCTTGAAAAGGTTGCATCTCAACTCTTACAACTCTCCTATTCTCACTAACTTTCTGATACCTTTCTAGATATTCTATTTTCCATTTTTATGCTGACTTCACCCTTCATTACTTATTTCAGTTTGAAAGATACCCACTCAACAACAAATAGTTAATGGTAAGTTGGTGCCATTGGAGCAACTTGTTAATGATCTTTTTCTATCTTGAGAACAAGGTTGTTTTCAATGCCTCAGTAACTCATTCATCTATTTACTCAATAAAATCCAGGCATCTATCGTACCTTCGTCAAAAGTACACAACTCAAACCTTCTGCTCGTAATATTCTTTGTATGTCTTGGAAGTATCAAATTATCTATTTTTCTTAACATCTAAGAGTTTTTGTTACGTGTTCTTAGGAACTACGTCTCACTACCCCAGTTGCTGCCTCTGCATAAGGGTGTTGCTTGCCTTTGTTTGGAGTATATTTGAGGTGGTTCCACACACTGGATTCCTTGATAGGAGAGAACCTTGAGCTTTTCGTCGTACAACTCTTCTACTCTAACTAACTCTCCAATATCTTTTTAGTTATTGTACTGTTGCATTACTTATTATATAATCGCTATTACTGTGGACACTGTTGCTCTGAACTCTCTAGGCGTATACCCTGTTTGATGAGAGCTTGTGTGACTCTTCTTTCCACACAATCTGATCCTCTCTGTCCAACTCTTTGACCCCAGACATACCGTAACATGTATATGTAGTCTTACATATATTCTTTTATATAACAAGTAAAATCTTAAACACATCACTTTATTTAGTTTTCCAATTTCCTTTGAGTTCCTTTGACTTGCAAATTTTTGTGCTCTGTGTATTGTGGCATGTCGACTTTTTATTTGGTTTTGGTTTTTATATTTCTCCAACTCCGATGGAATTTATTATGCCATTGGGCTTTATCAACCGGAGCTGACATAAAAAAATATAATATTTCTGCATTACAAGTTGGTGCATCTTTTCCTAACCATCCATCTACAAACCCATGAGCAGCTAACCCAGCTTTACAAATCTCATTCTTGTCTTTTATGTTTTAAGGAATTATTCATCTTTTTGTGATTGCCTTCTGTCCCTCATCTATTACTTCCTTATAAACTTTATATTCTCTTTCCAACTATTTCTTTCCTTTACCATTGCCTCCTTAATCTCATTTTCAAACCCTGGCAAAATTTCTTCTTCATTTCTAATTATTTGTATATTCCTAACCTTTCTTAAATTTTTCTAATACTCGTCTATGTTAGCTAAGTCCTTTACATTGTACTATCATATATTCTGCTAATTTTTCTTCTAACTCTTCTTATTATTTAACATTTTTATCTCCAGAATCCTAATGAACTGCTCTTATCATAAATCCCTGTTTTAATACTATATCTTCTTGACTGATCTTGACCGACTCTTTCCTCAACCTTGTTTTCTCTCTCTTTTTTATCAATTATTTACATAAAACAAAAAGGGATGGACAAGCCTGGAAATTAAAAAAAAAAAACAAACATTAAACATATTTACAAGGATGGAAACCATTGTGAACTTATTCTCAATCATTCTCAAAGAAACACCTTTCATTCACTCACCCAAGTTTTTCTTCTCTTTCTTTCCCTTTTTTTCCCCCTTTACACATCTGCAATATTTACATAAAAACGATCACTTACAATTTATTTGTAATGACATTTCCTCAATCAGTATATACTCCTATTTGTAGTTTTTTTTTTATTTTTTCTCAACAACCATGTTGTATCTTTCTTTAGCATCACCTATTCATTTCCTTAAAATTGCTGGAATATCATTAGTACCAATTTACTCAAACGAGTCCTTTTTCCAAATTTAAAGAATTTGTTAGAATTTTTTTCTTGCTCTCAGATCTTCCTTTAGTATTTCTGAACTTTATCTTATGTCTTCTAGTCGCAGAACTCCACATACTCTTAACTTTAAATACAGTGTATAGCATTCCTTTAATTTTTTTCTCAAATATTCTTCAAATTTCTCACTATTTGAATAAACTTTTTTCATTCGATCTTATACCCCTTTTATTTCTGTTATTTCATATTTTAATGAAATTTTCTGAACAATTCTTTACCCAATGCTCGTCTAGTCTTCATATTTACAGTGAGTAATCCTTCCATATTTGTTTTTTTTCTTCTTCCTTGTTCATTATTTCAGTTTTTCTTAACATTTCAAAACGTATCCCTCTATGATCTTTAATTGTACCTTCCTCTTCCTTTTCCTTTATTTCAACTGAATATTTTCTCACATTAGTATTTTCATTTTTGGGACTAGCAAACCATATTTCAGGTACTTCCTTAACTTTTTGTTTTTATTATCTTAATAGATTTAACATAATTATCACATTCTAATTTCCTCTATTCGCAAGACACCAACACAATTTTCTTTGTTGCTGATTTGCATGCGATGCATTAAGTATACATTATATCAGGCTTTCATTTCACTTTTTAACTGATTATTTTTTCCTATTTCTACTCCATTATTCCATTAATTTTTTATATCTCACTAAAAAGTGTAAATGCTTCACTGAACTTTCCCTTTTCCTCCATGAAGTATGTTATTCTTTCATATTTCTCTGTTATCCTTTTTAATTACACTCTAATTTTTTAACATTTTATCCACAACAAATTTTTTCTTTTATTCCTTCAGCCTCAAAATGGTTAATTACATCAAATGCTTTTCCAATTTTTCACACAAACTAAGGCTTATAACTACAGTTTGATATTTCACCCCCTGCCAATAACTAAGCTTCTTCTTTTTTTCTCCATCAAATATGAGGCATTTCAATTACATTGCCTCCACCCATTTCCACTCTTCGTTTCAAAATGCAGTTTTCTAGCTTCCTTTCTACTTTTATCTTCTGAAGCACTTTTCATCTTTGCTCTGCTACCACTGATAAACACTAAGTATACAGAGCGTAGTTTCCTTTTTCTTATTTTTTTTTTCTTTTGATACCTTATATACAAAATACCCAATCGCATTTACTACAGAACCCATTGAATGATATGGGACCTCAAATTGTCCCACTTTCCCTATGTAAATCGACAATAAGTAACGTACGGTATAAATTAGGATTTCCTATTTGCAGCAATAATCCATCTTCCTTGTGGATTCTAAACTTTTTGTAAAATTATTTTTTTTTTTTTTATTTATTATCAAAGTTCTGATACACATTAATTTTCAGCACCTTAAATATTCTGAAAAAAATCTAATAGTAATTTAAACCTATTTAAATATATATATATATATATATTATATATATATATATATATATATATATATATATATATATATATATATATATATATATATATATATATATATATATATATATATATATATATATATATATATATATATATATATATATATATATATATAATAATAATATATAATAATAATAATAATAATAATAATAATAATAATAATAATAAAATTTTTACAGTTGCAAGTTTTGTTAACTGAGTATTTAAATTTAAGTCAGTTGGGAACATCTCAGCAACAAACATCAGCTGCCTTCGCTGAAGCTGCAACTGATATTTCCGTGTTTTTTTCTAAAAAGAAAACACCGAGGTGACTATGTGTAACTCTTCATTATTTTATTTTAAAATAGGTAGACTAATTGCTTCATTTTTTTTGGTTTGATTAGCTTAATTTGACGTTCAAAAATTAGTTACTTAACTAGAAAGTAGTTTGGTTAATTAGTTAGTTCTTTAATTGAAAAAATAATCCATGTTGTAAGTTGTGTTGTAAAAGTGAAGAAAAATCCGATATAATAGTGTTTATGATTACCTGCAGACAGAAAAATTATTCCTTATTCAAATTTGATGCCTCTTACCATGCAATTACAATGAATTCTTATTTAATGGAACAAGGTGTCAAGGATCTGGAGGAGCTTACGGAAAACAGTGCAGTGGGTAAGCTTCCTTTTGTTTTTGTTTTTGTTTTTTTGTTTTTTTTTCGTTGTAGTTGCAACAAAGAATAAAAAAATTTTTTTTAACAATAATCGCCAAATACTAAAATGTTAAATTTAACAAGTAAAGTTCTTCTTTTTCTTCTTCTTCTTCTTCTTCTTCTTCAAAAAGGAAATATTATTTCACACTTTCCATTATATCTTATCATTTTAATCATACTCTTGCTTAATTCAGTAGCTTACTAAATCAATTAGCCATTTCCATATTGATCTTCCTAAATCATTTTAACATTTATTCTAAATTTTCCAAATTAAATATCTAGTATATTTTTTTTCTAAAACTTTCAAATATTTCTAGGTTAAGTATGGATATTTGGAGATTAAATAGTATATATTCAAATTTTTACAACATTGCTTTAAGAAATACTTTAATATTTTTTCCCCAGATGGCAATAAGATAAACCAAGGAAAAAATATTGAAAGCAAAAAGATTTCAGCGAGTAAAATCGAACAGAAACTTTTGGTTTGTCGACCGTCTCCTCATAACATAACTGCAGTATTTAATCTATTACAAAATTTTATCAAAGAAATTGAGGAAGCTTTGGGCTGTTCTCCAGGGTTCGTTAAATTGTAATATATATATATATATATATATATATATATATATATATATATATATATATATATATATATATATATATATATATATATATATATATATATATATATATATATATTATATATATATATATATATTTCTTTATCATTACACCCCCGCTTATTACAATGGGGGCATTATCTTTACACTAGTTCTGAGCAATAAATCAGTGGTTTTTGTGGTTATTCATCATTTTCAGCCACTTCTGTGCTTTGGAACTTTTCTTAAAAATACTTTCCCCTCGGAATATATATTTCTCTCTTTAAGGTGTTTTCACCCCATGAGTAATGGTAGTATCTGTTATATATAAATATATTATTATGGTATTTGGTTTACAGTATTTTGATTTCAAGTTTGTGGTTATGAGAATAGGTTTATAAATTTTCCAATACAATATATATTTAATTATATTAATAGTTTGAAAATTGTAGTTCTTTTAATTAAGAATTTTATTTTTACCGAATATCCGGCTGGATAACAAAAAACTAAATGGACGGATAACCGGATGACCACCAGATATCCTGCCCATCACTAATATTTTATATTACTCCACTAAAAATTTTGTTATTACCTTAAACTTCTCCATCATGTACAGGAAATTAATATTTCCTCATTTAAGTTGGACGTTTTTTTTTTTAAATATTTATAATTTTTCTCTTAAATGAGGAAAAAAATAAAAGCCACAAATTAAAATTACGTATAATATATACAAAAATGTTTATAGCAAAGTTCTAGTCTTTCCAAACGCTGTACTATCAACAATTTATTATTTAGCTACTTAATAATTATATTTCCTTTTCAATTTCTCTCTCGGGCACCATCTGAAAGTAGTCACTCCTTTATAATAATAAAAAAAACACACACACACACACACAACACATATATATATATTATATAATATATATATATATATATATATATATATATATATATATATATATATATATATATTATATATATATATATATCAAATAAATGCTTATAAACCAAGCAGTAAATAATAAAGTAAATAGAGCTAAGCACACTGGAGGATAAAGAATTACTTACCTCCTCGGGGGTCGAACCACCGCATGTTGCGACTGAGATCAACTAAAGACGCGGCGCTCTACCACTGAGCTATCCACGAACCCAAAAAAATTCGCTTCAAGAACAGTTTCAAGCAACCGATCTTCCCGTCAAGGTATAATCACCAGGTTTTCACCCTGTTCCTCCCCACTCTTTAGGTATTATCAAATAAATGCTTATAAACCAAGCAGTAAATAATAAAGTAAATAGAGCTAAACACACTGGAGGATAAAGAATTACTTAACTCCTCGGGGGTCGAACCACCGCATGTTGCGACTGAGATCAACTAAAGACGCGGCGCTCTACCACTGAGCCATCCACGAACCCAAAAAAATTCGCTTCAAGAACAGTTTCAAGCAACCGATCTTCCCGTCAAGGTATAATCACCAGGTTTTCACCCTGTTCCTCCCCACTCTTTAGGTATTATCAAATAAATGCTTATAAACCAAGCAGTAAATAATAAAGTAAATAGAGCTAAACACACTGGAGGATAAAGAATTACTTACCTCCTCGGGGGTCGAACCACCGCATGTTGCGACTGAGATCAACTAAAGACGCGGCGCTCTACCACTGAGCCATCCACGAACCCAAAAAAAGTTCGCTTCAAGAACAGTTTCAAGCAACCGATCTTCCCGTCAAGGTATAATCACCAGGTTTTCACCCTGTTCCTCCCCACTCTTTAGGTATTATCAAATAAATGCTTATAAACCAAGCAGTAAATAATAAAGTAAATAGAGCTAAACACACTGGAGGATAAAGAATTACTTACCTCCTCGGGGGTCGAACCACCGCATGTTGCGACTGAGATCAACTAAAGACGCGGCGCTCTACCACTGAGCCATCCACGAACCCAAAAAAATTCGCTTCAAGAACAGTTTCAAGCAACCGATCTTCCCGTCAAGGTATAATCACCAGGTTTTCACCCTGTTCCTCCCCACTCTTTAGGTATTATCAAATAAATGCTTATAAACCAAGCAGTAAATAATAAAGTAAATAGAGCTAAGCACACTGGAGGATAAAGAATTACTTACCTCCTCGGGGGTCGAACCACCGCATGTTGCGACTGAGATCAACTAAAGACGCGGCGCTCTGAAAACTCGCTTATATATATATATATATATATATATATATATATATATATATATATATATATATATATATATATATATATATATATATATATATATATATATATATATATATATATATATATATATATATATTTTTTATTTTTTTTTTTTTTTTTTTTTTTTTCAGAACCCCATTGCACTCTGTCGGTATTTGTGATGGATTATGTTAGAGACGCTTTTCTGGCACTTCTTCATGTAGAGAACGCAAACAGACTTGAACATGCCACAAAAGCCTTGGATCAATGGAAAACTTGTGGCGATGTTCAAACTTTGAGGACGCTAAGAATAAATAAACCCATTTTACAGGATATATATATATATATATATATATATATATATATATATATATATATATATATATATATATATATATATATATATATATATATATATATATATATATATATATATATATATATATATATATATATATATATATATATAATAAAATAAAAAAAAGATTTAAAATATAAATTAAAATATTCCATTAATAAATAAAGGTAAAAAAAATAAAAAAAAAAAAAAAAAAAAAAAAAAAAAAAAAAAAAAAAAAAAAAAAAAAAAAAAAAAAAGTAAGGTTAGGCTACAAAAAAAAAAAAAAAAAAAGATGGTAGAAACTCTTGAAGAAGACACTGCAAAGTACAACCAATTATGAAAAAAAAAAAAAAAATTTGTTTGATTCTGTATAAATACGACAACAGATACATAATACCTTTTTTACAGCAATCTAACAATCTTTTTTTTTTTCCTATTGGGAATAATTTCAGACTATTCAGTACTGAATAGGCAGATATTAATTGTTGGATTGGTGTAAAAAGGCATCATGACCTTGTATATATTCTTTTATATAGATTGGTGTTATATTTACTCGCATATTTATTCATATATATTTTTTTTTTTTAATGGTTGTACTTTGTAGTGGGTTGACTTTTGTTTTTAATCTCTTAAATTGGAGTTCGTCTTCGATTTTATATTATTTCTTTCCAACTTTTTAAACTTTCTTTTCCTCGGCATGAAAGGGACGTTGTTCGCAAACGTTTGCCGTAATCTTTCTATTTATTACCTAGTTAATATATATATATATATATATATATATATATATATATATATATATATATATATATATATATATATATATATATATATATATATATATATATATATATATATATATATATATATATATATATATATATATATATACATAAAGGGTGGTTAAATTTTAAGGGCCGATGTTGATTTTGAATAAAACACAAATTACTTAGGAATTTATTGTCATTTCTTTTTATTATGATAATATGGTATGGTTCAATTATGTATGGAACAAAATATCGGCCAAATGGCCGCCGCGACCTCGGCGGCACACCTCCATCCGATGGTCCAAATTTTCGATGACGCTGAGGCATAATTGGGGTTCTATGCCGTTAATGTGCCGAATTATCTCATCCTTTAGCTCTTGAATTGTTGCTGGCTTATCGACGTACACCTTTTCTTTCAAATAACCCCAAAGAAAGAAGTCCAACGGTGTCAAATCACATGATCTTGGCGGCCAATTGACATCGCCACCACGTGAGATAACACGGCCATTGAATTTGTCGCGCAAAATAGCCATTGTTTCGTTAGCTGTGTGGCAAGTGGCACCGTCCTGTTGAAACCACATATCGTCCACATCCATACCTTCCAATTCGTGCCATAAAAAAGTTCGTTATCATCTCACGATAGCGAACACCATTCACAGTAACTGCCTGACCGGCCTCATTTTGGAAAAAATACGGCCCGATGATGCCGCCAGCCCATAAACCACACCAAACAGTCACTCTTTGTGGGTGCATTGGTTTTTCGACAATCACTCTTGGATTAGCATTCGCCCAAATGCGGCAATTCTGCTTATTGACGAATCCACTGAGGTGAAAATGTGCCTCATCACTGAAGATGATTTTCCTCGAAAATTGATCATCCACTGTTGCCATTTCTTGCCACCATTCTGACCATTGACGACGTTTTGTATGGTCAAGAGGCTTTAGTTCTTGAGTCAATTGCACCTTGTAAGCGTTTAAATGCAAGTCTTTATGCATAATGTTATCAACGACGAGCGTGAGAGGTGCAATTGTTGGGCACGACGACGAGTTGAAGTGGATGGCTCCTCAGCCACACTATCGCGAACAGCAGCAATATTTTCTGCAGTACGAGCTGTACGAGCATGCACTGGTCTTTTCAAATCTCCTACAGACCCGGTTTGCTCAAATTTTTTCACGATTTTTCCGATTGTACGCACATTTGGACGATTAAATTGACCAAAAAAATCACGAAGTGCACGATATGCATTTTGATTTGAACGCCCATTTTCATAATAAGCCTGAATAACTTTAACACGTTGCTCCATTGTGTATCTTTCCATGGTTCAAATTGAGTAAGTCTGAAATTGAAAAAAGTCAAATGAAATGCAGTAAAAAACTTGACGTTTAGGTGTGGTTCACATTCAACATCGGCCCATACAATTTAACCATATATATATATATATATATATATATATATATATATATATATATATATATATATATATATATATATATATATATATATATATATATATATATATATATATATATATATATATATATATATATATATGGTGAGTCGGGAGGAACTCACCAAACTCCGGGTTTGTACTCTACACATTAATCTCCTAACTATGACTAAAAATTCCAGAAGTTGTAATTAAATTTTCATTTTATGTCGAATTACAGAATTCCAAAGATTTAAGTATATTTAAACAGGCTATAAAATTTATTTGAAAAATGCGTTTATTTTGCAAAAAAAAATTTCAAAGTTACCACCATGGACTTCTACGCATTTTCTGGCTCGTCTGCTAATAGCATTTGTCGCTCTCTTAAGTTTTCCTCATTTTTGTTTTATTTGAGCTGCAGCATTCAAAATATGGTGAATATGGAATGGAGGCTAACTAAGGCTCACCTTGACCAATCCATCATTCTAGAAAAGCTCCATTTTAATATTGTGTGATCTGGCGAGCAAAATGTGGAGGAGCTCCAATCTTGCTGATAGTACATAGCATTTCTAATGTTTTTAAAGGGAACATCATCTAATCACTTTGGAATTTATTTTGCAAAAAATTCCTATTAGACGATTCTTAGTAATGAAAGGACCAATACAATCCCACACACGTTAACTAAATAACAATGCAGAAAATTTTTTTTCAACTATTTCATGGGTATTTTCGAAGCTGTTATGAGTGAATATTACTTCTGTAAAAAGTAAATATCGAACCAAATGGCCATTATCCATCGCAAATTTGCATGCGTCAAGCGTAGTCTCCTGATTGTAGATGGTGTTGATATAAGCCCTGTTCGTGTAATGTGCAATAACTTTTGTTTGAGAAATTCAAGTTGAACTGCAATTCTTCGTGAGCTAGTCGTAGGACTCTGTTCACTAAATACAGAATGTCTTCTACTTTATTTACATCTTTTGTCTATGATCAACGTTCAGATGTGATGTGCGCACCGTTAAGTCTACCTGTCTTTCACAATGTGTTGAAAGTTCTGATAAAGTTTTTAACAGAAATCTATGAGGCGAAACCGTTGAGGATGTTCTTCAATCGCAGTGGTAGCATTCCCGTTGCTAAAACAGTTAGCTCCCAAAAAATGAATGGTCGGCAAGTTAAAAATTAACTAGCTTGAAGAAAGGAAAATCAGTTATTGGGATGTCTTCATTGGATTAAAAAATACCTCTTTGCTCCACCCTCTTCAGAAAAAAGTGAGCGTCTTTTCAGTACAGCAGGGAATATATATGAAGCAACCAGAACACCGTGAAATATTAAAATTTGTCCATTGCAGCTATGGAAAGTATTTTTAATATATAAAACAATTTAACAATTGCATTGATAGTTAATTAATAGTTTAACAACTTTTCATATACTTATTAGTTATGAACTTACAATGTAAACTTTTTTTCTAATTTCAGTCAACACTTATTTATTATAAAATTCATTTCATTTACATCTTAAGTGCTTAAAATTTGTTCTAAATTCAAAATATCTATTTTAAGAATAAGCAGCATCAATTACTACATTCGGTAATCCAGCTCATTAATTTGCTTCGGCCGAAGCTTCGGCAATTTGCCGAATTAATCGGCATGTCGAAGGCGAAGTTTCGGTGCATCCCTATATATATATATATATATATATATATATATATATATATATATATATATATATATATATATATATATATATATATATATATATATATATATATATATATATATATATATATATATATATATATATATATATATATATATATATATATATATATATATATATATATATATTATTTATATTTTTTTTTTTTTTTTTTTTTTTTTGGGGGGGGGGGGGGAGTAGAATCTATTCTAATCCAAAAGCGACTTATATTTCGTATACAGTATATTAGAAAATTTTTAATATGGACACTGGGTATTTCGACATCTGAAGAGAGTTTAGATTTTAATAGATTTTAGTAGAGTATGCTGTAAACCGTGATCTTATTTTCCACCATAGATAGAATTAACTGGTGAGGGATAGCTCAACGAGCTAGCATGACATCAATTTCAAACGAAAATTTGCACCGAGAGATCTTTACAACCGTTGACCTTTAGTATAGAAAAAGATTGCGTAATAAGGTACGGTCTTCATAGAATCAGGCAAGATTTACCTTTTCTTGTCAATATAGTCCATTTATAGTCTTAATGGGCTTGTTTTTTTAGCATGGTTTGATTAACTTTACCTGAAAATATTTAATCTCCTAATCTGACCGTCATCTTTTGGCAAATAAATAATTGAGTGTTATAAATAAGGAAAACTTTGTAGCATGGTAATTTCAACAGCATTATTATCTTTCGTTTCCACTTGGTAAGAAATTCTGCTTATTGTAATAATGAAGTATTTGTCGATGAATTTAACTTGTGTGGCAAAGGTTCCTTATTTTATTCCTAGAGAAATATTCCTCTCTTAGATAAAGTTTAAAACCCGTGAGATGTGAACTTTGAGAGTTGAATTTACAAGCTATTTTCTTCTGTGCGTAAAAGACAAGGGAGTTTTAAATATTTGTAAAGCACCTTGTGAGGAGAAAAGTAAAGATATCGGATTTGGTTAACAATTAGGCTATGAGAGTGTGTACTCAGTTGTACAAAATCGAAGCACTCCAAGCCTTTGCTAACCCCAAACTTTTTGATTGTTTATGAACATTGTGTATAGAGTCATGAAAATCGGTTAAAAGAGGAGAGGTGTGTTTTGAAATTGTTAATGAACTCCTAAGGTAAAGAAGCATCTTTTGCATTTTTACCGTAACAGATTTTGTATTCATAGTATGTTCATTTTAAGCATTGTCATATTTAGAAGGCAGTACTTGAAAATTGGTATTTTAGCAACTGAAAGGCTCGCCGAATCATAAAAATTGTCCATTTGTCATTATGGGTTAAAGCATTTTTTTAATAATAATTGAAATGGGAAAATGTTTTTCTCTGAACAAAAATTTGAGGGAGTTTATAACTGGCTGTTTTAAAGTTCCATTTGTATTTTTAATTTTTGAATAAATAGATCGTAATAGATGAAAGTTGGTGCATTTTTACAATTTAGTTGTAAATTAGAACCTGCAGTTCACACCCGAAACTGAAACAGTATTGAGTGAGGTAAATATCAGTATAATGAAACTGCTTCTATTTTGAATTACACCAGTGTTGCTTCAAATATCAGTTCAGAACACAGGACACTTTCTCTGCATTGAAAACACCTCTCCGAAGACTAAAAATTTCATATTTTATAAATCATTTAATTTGAAAAGCAGCCATCTCATGTAGGATAGAGGAATATACGAATAAATGAATTGAAGAACGTTCAAATTAACAGGCTAGGCACTTCAAGAACTTCAGATATATTAAGCCATTATAGTGAAGGTGTAATACGGGTGAATTTATATAAAAGATCGCATCCTGAAAACTGGGGTGTGTGAGCTTCACTATCTTCTTGAGTTAAAATTTTTAATCCCTCGTTTTCTTAATGAACTTCATGTCAGCTCCACTGTAGAGTATCAGCTATGGTTAACTTTATATCATGAAAGATTTAATGAAATAAGGGCTATTTTTCGAAGAGATTTGATGGAATTTTTTCCCTAGGATCAAAAGAAAATGTGTCACAGAAAGTTACGTTTTCTTTAAAATTGTTTTTCATTAAAAAAAAAAATCTTGTAACTACCAGTTTCCTTTCCTAATCTACTCTTATTAAAGACCTTGAAATTCTCTAACCGCTAACTTTTAAGTTTTAAAGCTTAAATAAAACTTTTGCTTAGTAAATTTGTCTGAAAAGAAAAATCTTTTTTTTTTTTTTTATCTTTACAAATGAAAGATCTAATTTTTTGAATTTGAACTATATTAGTTTTACTTCATCTTAACGCATTTTTCTAAAAGTTGAAAAGTAATATTTTCCATTTCAATAATTCAGAGCACAATTACTGTTTGGCAAAGTATCGAAGACCTGCGTTGGCTCCTTAGTTCCTTACCCCTGTTTGCAGACCATTTTGTATCTATGATGTGCAAAACACTCTTGAATTACAAAGAAACATGTCAGGCTGCTTATAGAGGCATTACACAACCAGAATCGGAAGACAAAAGGGTAATATCGGCGACTTGGGCTAAGGATGAAGATATTAAAAGATTTTTAAAGTAAGTTAAAAATTCAGATATTCTTTTCTATTCTACTTAAACTCAAAAAAAAATTTCATTTTAAGTGTGGGAACGATGTACTATTAGAAAAACTAGAAACTTGTATAATTTTTTGAGTTAGGTACCTTATTTTTTGGCGAGGGATAGAGAGTGAATAATGGAAAGTTTATCACAAATTTCATATAAATTTTTACATCAAGCTTGTGTTTCAAACATGTCTAAAAGTGTTTCAATTTCTTTATTGGCAGACCATCGTTTTATTTTCATTTGGAATATTCTTAACAGTTTTGATAATTTTAGATCATGATTGTTATAACATTAGGGAGACCTTTTTTGGAAAACTGTCCATTCAAAGTCCAGTTACAATTTAGTTAATTGTGAAAGAGGCTCAGGTCGTGATGGTGTGAATAACCTGTGAAAATTGGTGGGTATTTATTTAGATGATGTGGAGTTAAGGATTGTAGCTATAATTTTGTGGCCGAAAATTGACACACATAACAAAGTATGTAACCTCAACATCAGAATATATAATTAGTATTACATCAGATTATTTAATGCTTTATTTTTACGCTTCTCAGAGACTTGCCTAACTGGAAGGCTTTGCAAGATGGAGTTTCAACGGACATAAATATTGATACTGACGAAAATCCCGAAGAGGTTACCATGCTTAATGTTTTTTTTGTATAATAATGAAAAAATTATTAAAATTCTTTGGAAATTTTTTTTGTAATATTTGTTTTTACAAAAACTTATTAAGTATATACCTAAATAGTTATTTGAAGACCATGTAAATGATTTTCTTCGTTGATATATTTAAGATTTAAAATGAAATTTCAGGTTGGCGAGAGAAACCGAAAAGAAGCTGAAATTTTGACTGGAAATTTAGGAGACCAACAAATTCCCCAACATGAAATCTTGAGTGACCCAAATCAATTAAAAATTCTTGCTCATCTTCAAGAAAGTTTGGTATGTTGAAGTATAATTATATACATTGTATATTTATTCTATTCTGACTCAACCTTTTCTCAATTATACAAAGTTTATTTCGTCGCTGCAATCCTGATAGTTCGACAGTGTAACGACTAGCGTTTTTTTTTTTTTTTTTTTTTTTATTGCTTTGGAGTAAGCTTTCATACTTTTTTGTACTTGTAACATATTTTTTGTTTTCAGGAAAACATTTGCTTCAATTTAAGATAATTCATACAACATAAAATGCTTGTATTTAATGAACCATTTTAATTAATGAATTTACTTTTATTTCAAAGGAATGGTTTGCAGATTGTATTTTGAAATTTGCTACTTCTTTACCATTGAAATCTACATTTAGAGGAGTCGTTGTTGCAGGAGAAATTCCTCCAGTGTCAGACGCTTCTGTTCAGACCTTGACCTCCCTTGCCAAAGACTTTGAAGAACTCGCCCACACCTGCCTCCTCGTTCTTCATTTGGAGGTAATTTTTTTTCAAGTATTTTCCTTCTTATACCTTTGTCTCACCCTTTCCTCTTTCTCACCAAGCTCCTGTAGGCGCAGAGCGCCTGTCAGTAATCCTGCACGAAATCCCTCCACTGTCGTCTATCTTCGTATCTTCTCATCTCCTCCACATCCTCGATGTCTCCCCCTCTCCCCTCAATTGCCATCCTGATGTTATCTTTCCATCTAATTCTCGGTCTTCCAACTCCCCTCCTTCCCATCGGCCTCCATTCATAAAATCTCCTCGGATACCTGTCTTCATCCATTCTCTTCACATGTCCAAACCATCTTAATTGTTCTCCTCTCCTAATTCCTCTCTTATATTATCGTTTCTTCTTCTATCCCGTCTCGTCACACCCATAATCACCCTCAACACTCTCATTTCGCATGACTGGATTTTACTTTTATCTTTTGTATTAAGGGCCCAGGCCTCATCCATACACTAGTATTGGTCTCAGGATACTAGTGTATATTATAAGTTTTTACTTTCCTTGGGACATTTCTATCCTTCATCAGTGGATATAAGGATATCAGTGCGCTATTAAATTTGCCACGTCTTACATCCAGTTCACGGCTTGTACTGATCTCAGATCCGAAACACACTCCCAGATATTTAAAGTGATCTGACTGTTTCAGCGCTCTGCCACCCACTCTCACGTTCAAATTTTCCTGCATCTTTCCCATCACCATAACTTCTGTTTTGTCCGCATTAATCCTCATTCCAACTGCATTCAGAATGTCATTCCAAGCTCCAATCATACCTTGTAAAATTTCCTCAGTATCAGCGAACAAAGCCAGGTCGTCTGCGTAACCAAAGATTTCCCCATTTACTCTTCTTTGTGCCATCTTTCCACAATAGTCCATAAATGTTATGAACAATATTGGGGAGAGCACGCTACCTTGCTTCACTCCCGTAGTAATTTCAAACCAATCACTGTTTCCGGTCTGTGTCTTTACTTTACATATGCTATCAACATATGTGCTTTCTATTGCTGTTATTAATTTTCTCGGTACCTGATATTCCCTTCCTCTCAGTATGTTCCACAGGATACTTCTCGGGACTCTGTCAAAGGCCTTCTCTAAGTCTACGAAAGCTAGGTATGTGGTATTGTTGAATTCCCAGCTCTTTTCACATATCATTTTCAACGAAAAGATCAGATCGATAGTCGATCTTCCCGGCCTGAATCCATACTGCCACTCATCCAACTTATCTTCCATTAACTCTCTCAATCTCCTTTCCAATATTCTTTCATATACCTTTGCTATATGAGGTATTAGAGCTATGCCTCTGTATACCTTTGTCATTTGAAATTATTTAAGACTCGGAAAAGGGATGAAATCTAAATAGAAAAATTATTTTATTCATTAACAAATAGTTTATATTTATTAAAAGCGTTTAGTGCTAGAACTGTGAAATTGTAATAATGGACATAATTTGATATATATATATATATATATATATATATATATATATATATATATATATATATATATATATATATATATATATATATATATATATATATATATATATATATATATATATATATATATATATATATATATATATATATATATATATATATATATATATATATATATATATATAAAATCATGAGAAGAGATCTTTTTTCTTCATTTACAGGTTCGTCTCCATTGCTTTTATTACCTTTTACCCGTTGCACGAGGTGGTGGCTTTGCTTCAGGATTAGATTCTCAGGAACCTGACACTGAAGTTGTACAGTTAAACAAAGATTTATCTGTTATAGATGAAGCTCTTACAGCAACTCTTCAGCAAAGAAAATGCAAGGTAATTAATTACAAGAGTTTTATTCAAAGTAGCATACTGTAATTACTATGTAAATAACTATTACTCTTTTACAGTATATATTTGAGGGTTTGGGACCACTCATATCCAACATCTTAACTGCGTGGGTTATACATATTCGAAGGATAAATGAAAATGGCATTAAAAAGATGTGCAGAAATATATTTTGTATTCAGCAGCAGTTAACCAACATAACAATGACGAGAGAATTGGCTCTTGACAAGGCCAGACAGTATTACGAGTTACTTTATTTAACCTCCAGAAGTAAGTAAGATAAATATTGATATTAGTTATACTGTTATTTATGGTAATTTTTAGTATATTAAATATGATCGCGCCTTTAAAAAAAAAAAGATATAAAAAATATTATTCGCCTAATTTAGGCATTTGACAATTTACTAGAAATTACTTTTAGAATGTACTGTATTTGTTATCCCGACTTTTTTAAGAGTTATTTCAAATGAAATGAACCGTAATATATGGTATGAAAGTTTTTTATCATTTATCTGTATACTTTCCAAGCTCGGAATCTAGTTTTGTTTAGTTTTTATGTTTTATTTTAGAAATAAAACCAGGACATAATTAGTTTAAGATAGATTTTATAGTTGCTAATATGCTTTTAACAAATTGTAACATTTAATTTTAGTCCTTTAATTACTTCCCAACTTTGATAGTATATATTTCCTATTGGCAAAACTATATATTTTGGGAGTCGAAAGTATTATTTTTTCTAATAGTGTTTTGTTCATTGGCAAAGCAATGGAAGATTTTCATTTCTAATCAGATTTACGGAGCCGGTAAATTATTTTTGTGAAATCCAGCTCCATCTTTTACAAATTATGCCATTATGCTTCTGAAGCCATTTCTTGTTTGTAACAACGGATATATCCGCAGCTTGTATACATGTAGTTAAATTCTGGTTTGTTGAATAGCCGAGTACATTTCTAAAATTTGGTGTTGGCGATGTTTTCATCGTTGTTAGAAGGCATGTGATTGTTGTTGGTGTACCTGTCAGTTTATCATGAAGATTGTTGTCGTGTACCTGTCAGTTTATTCTGGAATACTTGCAAAAATATTAAACCAGTTTTCCAGGAGTACCTTTAATGTAGTTATTAGAAGTTATTACCTAATAGGAAATAGTAGATTTTTCAGAAAATGTCGTGAAGACGATGAACTGTAGGATAGACTTCTGCATATAGAAGTCCTATGACTTTCTGAAGGAAACTTTTTAATATTGTAAGTTTTCATAAAAAAAAAAAAACACACACACACACACCAAAGCAATATATAGGTATACCATCTAGGTTGATTATTTCGAAAAATTAATAGTGTTTCCAAAGAAGGTTTGTCATTTCAGTTAGTAAAACATGTTGATATTCTTGACCAAAACGAAAGAAAGAGAAAGTTCATAAATAACCAACTGAGCCAAAATAATTAAAGCCAGATAAGAATTGATTTAAGAAATTACTCTGCGCCTATACGAATTTGCTGAAAGATTGTTTGGAAATTATTTTCAGATTTAGTTACTCTTGAAAATATATCTCTTGAACTTTATATATGTTGTGAGAGAGACATCAGGCTCAACCTTCAACTGTTCTAAGTATTAAATACAAAAAGTCTTCGAATAAATATGAATTTTATATTTTTTGCGACGGAGTTTTAATTTTTTTTTTTTTTTTTGCTTAAAAATTACCAAAAAGGCTGGAAAACACTTCATTAAGTAATATTTTTATTTAACAAATAATTTTATAAATTCATTAATTAGCTTGTTAATAAATATGTAATTTTTGTTAACAGGATATCCTTAATAATATCGTGAACAGAGGAAAACAGTTTACAGAACTGGAATACATTAATGCACTTCAATTACTCTATCGTTCTTACCCTGGAGCATCGCCAGACTCTCTCCAGGTTCATTTGCAAAGGCTGTCGGAAATCCTTGGAGATGTAGGAGTCACTGTTTAATTATTATTTAAGCTATTTACACAGTGTATATTTAAATTTTATTTATCATTAATTAAAGTTTATTCTATTTTTTGTATTTGAAACAACTTTCCTATACAGGATCAACCTATTATTTTATTAGTATTTCGAAACTTTAGTAAAAATTGTTCTCAATTGCAATTCATTTCAAAAGCCGTTACACGTATGAACCCTATTCAACATACATTTACTTGGATATTAACCTTTCTCTCAGTGTTTCATTTTACACGTCTTTGTATCCACATTTTCATTTGGCACTTTTACTTTCTATATTTTTCATTGCTAATTTTACTACCTATATCTTAATCTTAAAAGAAGAAAAATTAGTTGGAGAGTCTGACCATTTGTCAAAAAAAAATAAAATAAAAAAAAATATAAAAATATATATATATAAAGGTGGACTTTAATTTTAATTTTAAAATGGCCTAATATTTTTACGTTTCAGACTACCTTTATCTTAATATACCCCGACCTTGATAATCACTTTTTTTTAGGAGGGGGGGGAGGGAGAAGAGACTTTCTTTTAAACAGTACTCCAAAGTTTAGCTGATATCAACATGTAATGTGGGCTTTTTCTAAATGTACTTATTATATAAACGTCTAAAACTCTAAACCAATACTTTCATAAATAGATCGTCATTCTTTGGCCCCTAAAATGACTTCTTATTTTTTGAATTTCAAGTTCGAAAAAATAAATTAATTATTGAAAGAATATTCATAATTGTATAATTATAATCGCATTAGGTGATCGTATTAATTTTCTTCTTTTTCTATCCTTTGAAAGTTCACCAATATGGTGTTTTAATAATTTGAAGGCTTCTGTTACGTTTGCCTCGTTTATGGGGAACAACAATCTTTCAACTTAAATTTCATTGAAGAAGTTAAAAGATTCACAGCAATAGATTGATATATATATATATATATATATATATATATATATATATATATATATATATATATATATATATATATATATATATATATATATATATATATATATATATATATATATATATATATATATATATATATATATATATATATACCAATAAGATTTGCTTCACAAGTAAATTACACATAAACATATACACAGAGGCTTTAGGCTCGATAAAAGCAAAACCAATCGCAATTTGCAATTTGAAAAATATAAGAAATTCAAAATAAAAATTAACTTTCTTATTTCTCAATTTTTATAATTGTTATTTTAAAAAATTACAGTAAAACTTTTCATATTTTGCAGCAAAGGATTTTCAAATGGGTTTCGAATGAAGATACTTTTTAACAAGATTTAAATAACATTTTACATATAGAACCGTGTATTTTTATACTCTTTCCCCTACTAGTGGCTTAGTTTTTCAGAATGTGAAAATCTTTCATGCCACCACTATCATTCCTTCCACTTCAAAGATATTACAGTTAACTATTACGTGGCTTTTGTATTAAGGTTTAATTGAAATATTATTTCAAATACCCTTCTCTTCATTTGCAAAAAGTTTTTTTTTTATAATTTTGTTTTCACTTAGGAATTTTTCTCCATCTAAACGTTTGTTCTTTTGCTCGTATATTTTTTCCTAATGGACACTTGCTTACTAAGCCTTAATTATTACTTTCAATTCAGACTCTCTCTCTTTCAATGTCCATGTTATCAATGCTGTTACACCACAGCTTTACAAATTTCGAAACGCCCTCATATTTTCTTCAGTCTTATGTCTTAAGATCTTAGAATACAAGCCGTTTTCTATTCATCCACAAACTTCCTAAAAATTTAAGTGGCGCGCCATTTTCGGAAGGGCTTTTTAAGATCTTTTTTAGTGCATCTTGCGATTTGCACAATAAAAAGGTTTTCCAAAATATCACGTTTTCTGTCACTTTTCGAGTCAGCTGATTCCAATTCAACATGGTGGCTGGGCTCTCAAAATATTCAACTGATTTAAAGATCATGAATAATAATCATAAAGCCTATTGTTGATAAATTAAGAAGAAATAACTGTACTGAAAAAAAAAATTTCTAATAGGCTTAATTACACTGACTGCTTATGTAGCCTATTAGTATTCATTTTTGTTTGTATAAAACAAATTTATAAATCTTGAAAATCACAATATAATTTAACACATTTATTAAAATAAATTTTAAAAACCTGACATAAAATGACACATAAACATCGAGATACAAATGGCAGCAATGAAAGTGGGTTTGTCTACATCTAAATTTTCAGCAGGAATTTAGTCACCTCCAAAAGTATCTTTCAAAAATCGTAAGAAATCTACGGTCGTGACGTCATTTTCGCGGCAAAAGTGACGAATAGAACGCCGTTTTTCTCCCAAATTTTTAGAAAACTTAGTATCTAAGTAAAACTTGAACGAATAGAAAACGGCTATAGTACTAATAAAAAAAATATGTAATACATAAATTGTGCATCTATCATGGGAGATCGCGCGAATAATTTACAACGTAAAGAACCTAAATTTAAATTTTTGTCAACAATATAGGGAAACGTTCAATCATTCTTAAACGAAGAATTTCAATTTCTAAAATTTGCAACAAGAGCAAGCTTTTATGTACAAAATTTTATTAAATTTATGTTTAATATTTATTTATTTTTTAACTACAACAAGAACAATATTTATGTATATAGATCTAACCCTAGACCAGTGGTCGGCGATACCTAATGAACAAGTGTGATAGAGAATGACACCCATTCACTCAAACTTGTAAAACCAAATGATCTCAAATTATCAAACATTTTCAATAAAAAATAATAAAATCTTTAATTTAATAATAATAATAATTATTGTCTAAACTGAATTAAATTTAATACAATTTGAAAAATCTTCATTTTCTCCTCATAAAATTTAACTTTTACACCATTTCCAGCTTTTCATGAGAACAATGTCCTCCCAAATAAAACTTATTTTCAAGTCGCCCACAAACAGACTACTACCGAAAATACTGAAGCTTGTCCTCATTTTATAAACTAATTACTACAAATACTTCAAATTTTTTTTAACACTTTAATTTAATAAGTATAAAATTTTAATCATTAAGTCAGCATTCTGTTTCCTTTGATAAATCAGGAGATACTCTTCATTTCGTATAGAATTTTCAAAAGCAATAAAAAGGTCATTTCCAGAATAATTTAAGAAAATTTGGAACATACAGGAAAATTTATGCTTTATATATTTAGTTTAAATAATTACAAAATCGTATATCTTCATTCATAATTATTTATTTTAAAAAAATGTTGAAACAATCGACTAAAAGTACGAAAATTGTGAAAAACACACATCAACAGTCTTTGGGACAGGCCAAAAGGCTAATGAAGTCATTATTCCTTACATTAGCGTTTATATGCTTGCTTTTCTGTGCGTCATTGGATAAAAAAAAAAAAAGTCCTAATAAGAGAAATAAGGTTTAAAATCGTATGGAAGCTAAAGAAAAGTTAAATAATGTTTTTATAGTTTTTCTATTTATAGTGTAAACCCCCTCCCTCCCTCATCCTTCCCTCCTCCCCCTCCCGCGAGAAGTTTCATCCCTTAAAGACAATTAATATTGAACACAGTCACTGATAATTTTCGGAAAAATTACTTATTGTTTCAAAAGGTTTCCGACCACTGCCCCAGACTATGTCATACTTACAAACACGAAAAATGCTATCCTAATGGCAAGTTTTGATACCTATCTATGACCAAGCGCCTAAAACTGCCCTAACAATATGGCCTTGGAATATAATAAAATTTGAATAAACCAACATATTGCACTATAAAGGGACGGCTTTAAGTACTAAGAAATTATATTCTATACTTAATCTCTACTGAGACATTTCAAACATTAAACTATGTAAACTTAAAAGTGGAATATTTCTTTATATATTTTAAAGGTATAAAAACTAAAGGTACTAAATGGAATATTTCAAACCCTAAATAATTTGCAAAATACTTTCCTTTATAATATATCAAAAGCATAACGAAAAACAATCATGGCGGAGGAATCTTTTGAGGTAAAGTGTCAAAACTTTGGTATTAAGGTTTATCCACTTTTCTGCGGGAAATTCCATAGAGATCCAAATCTAAGTCGTCTTCAGAATCCAAATCCGTTGAGTCGCTATCTTGTTCCTCAGATTTTTCTACGTCTTTTGATTTTGCTGTACATTTAACTGCTTCTACATCCACTGATTTTGATGACGTTAGCAAAGATAACCTAATAAATTAAATAGGATAAGAAGTGAGATTTCTCTTTAAAAAAAAAATTAGCTATGGCAATTATAGATATATCATTTTTTTTTTTACCTAAAAATTAAAATTTCTCTATGTGAGAGAAAAGATTACATTGATGATGATGACGATATATATATATATATATATATATATATATATATATATATATATATATATATATATATATATATATATATATATATATATATATATATATATATATATATATATATATATATATATATATATATATATATATATATATATATATATATTAAAATGTGTTAAAAATTAATAAATTAAAACCGGATGAAATGTGTTACGTAAGAAAATAAGAAGAAAATAATTTGCCTAAGCGTTTTTACATCAAACTTACAAACTTTTTAAGGTTAAAAAAATGAATTATTTATTGTTCATTCATTTAAGTATTTCAATATTCAAAAAGCTGTGAAAAAAAATAAAAGGAAAAAATTCTGAAAAAAAAAATAAAAAAGTGAGAGAGAACATTTTTTTAAAAAATGGAAAAAATAAAAATAATCAAAAAAGATATTTTGATGATTTTGATGTTTTTTTTTAAAAATGAATTTTTTTTTCCAGGAATTCAATATTTTTTTATTTTTATTTTTTTACCTTTAGTAAACAAGTGAGATTTAAAAACCTTCTGAAGCGTCACTGTCACTTTCGAGTTCTCCCCCATTTGGGTCATTGTGGGGGGAAAATTCATCGCCTCTGATATCGAGGAGAAGAAAGAAAGAAAGAAAGATAGAGAGAGAAAAAGAAAATCTTTATTTTTCTAAGGGGGAAAAATACACGTTAAAAAAAAAATAATAAAAAATTACTAAAAAAAAAAAAAAAAAAAAAAAAAAAAAAAGAAAAAAAAAAAAAAAAAAAAAAAAAAAAAAAAAAAAAAAAGCTAATGAAAAATAATAATAATAATAATAATAATAATAATAATAATAATAATAATAATAATAATAATAATAATAATAATAATAACAACAATAATATCCCTGTTCTTGTGTTCTGCATTTAAAAGGTAGGTTATAAAATGTATTTAGATTCCTGGGTGTTAAACATAATACCGATTCTACCTTTATTCGATATTTTTAAAATGAGAAAAATGAATCTACAGTTAATAGCCACACAAACCAGCTCCTACTTCGGACAATATTTCACACACAATTTAAATAAAATTCGATAAATATTATGATTACACTTGATCATTTAACTACTTTTCAATCTGGAAACTGATAGAAGTCAATAGGTTTGATTTACATATAGGAAGGAAGGTTTACTTAAATATAGCAAAATTTTAAAGTTTAATGCATTAACAAAATGCAAAATCAGCTAAGAATATTAATGAAGTTAAACTACTATCTGCTAACATGCCATTTAAAGTGAATAAACTCAAAGCAAGGATTGAAAATTGTGGCTACCGAAATAGTAATACTTTATACTCTAATGTAAAATTTGAAGTACATCTACCAGTTCAATCTTAAAGTATGTTTATTTTGATTTTTGTAACTCCATCAAATCAATTATAAAAACATGTTTCTCCTTTCCACCTCCCACACCATGAAAAAATACATTCATATTTGATGTAACATTAAATTAATTTAACATTTCATAATTCGCATTAATTTTTACTGAATTTATATTTTAGATATTTAGAAGCATCACTTATTTCCTTTAAATTACATTTCTTTAAATTACCTCCCTTTTGGGTAAGCTTTTCAAACACAATAATAATAACTAGAATAATTAATAAATACAAACAAGTATCAAAGTTACGAGCCTCTTAACTGAAAACTGAGAAACAGATTTATATTTCTTTCCAGAAACTGTAACAAGTGAAACCTATATTTATATAACTAAATATGAATAACAATTACAAACTTCAAATGAAAATTGAATAATTTTGATACATATTTCTCCCTTAAACTGTAACAAGGAAGCCTAAATTTAGATGCCAAAAAAATGAATAACATCTTACTGCCAGAGCGAGCTATTATCTTTCAACATGATAAAAAAAAAGATCTACATATTTTTAACTAAGGAAACTTCAAAAGAGAAAAAATCCAATAAACAAATTGTAATACATGGGTCATAAATGAATGGCTTCCTAAGACTTAAGATTACTTTTATTTTTTATTTATAATAGTGCAGCTTCTCAAATCATTTTTAACTACCTTACCCAAAGCAATAGATTATTCTAAAGGAAATTATCACATTACATTTTCAAAGCAATGGAGAGTAGTTGCTAGAGTACTTAGAAATGCTCAAATATCATGTCATTATTTTTAGGAAAATTTTAAAAACTAGTAAAAATCATTTCAAACATGCAGTGAAATTAAATAAATTGCAATTATAAAATAAAATTATGCGAATTGTAAAATGCCAGAGGTGATATATATATATATATATATATATATATATATATATATATATATATATATATATATATATATATATATATATATATATATATATATATATATATATATATATATATATATATATATATATATATATATATATATATATATATATATATATATATATATATATATATATATATATATATATATAAAATAAAGATTCCGCTATCTACCTTCAATAAGTAACTAGGAAGGAAGAAAATTAAAAAAACTTTTAACCGACAACTCACCTACTATTCATGAAAGACTTGGGTTGGAAGGAGTGACCCTCTCGACTAAAATGGTAAGAGAGTTCTGCAAAAGCTTTCGCCACTGTCGATTAAAAGCTTTGGACTAAGATGGTGATTCTTACATATGAAAAAGAGGTATGATAAAGTACATTATAGGACTTCCTTGTACATAAAATAAACCACAAGGAACATAACACCTTTGAAATACATACACACATTACACAGTATAATTATTGACTGATGCAAACACTGAGTAACATTTTATATATAAAATAAGGGTTTAATAACCTGAGCTGTAAACAAGTACCTTAGACCTCAATTAACTTTACTGTACGTTTACTATATAATGCAATCTGCGTTAAACTTCTTCAAGTTTTAAGAGCCCAAGAAAAATATTGCTTTAATGAACTTAATTTCCGAAAATGAAAAAAAAAAATCTATTGGAATTTTATAAAATTCGTTTCCTTTCTATTTTACACTGAAACGTAATGAAAAGAACAAATGAACTATAAATACCTTGTATGGACCACGATCACATCCACAAGTAGATGCCTCCATTGTATAAGAATATTTAACTTGGAATTGTCTCCACACAGAGACTCTAGCAGTTGATTCTCGCGCTCTTTCAACATCGAACCTGCAATCACTTAATGAAAAGGTCGCCATGTGGAGTTGTGCCAAACGAGGTAGAATCTATGAAGAAAATTATACACAACACACTAATGGGGGTTTCTTTTTATACTTTTTATCATATTTTTAAATGTAAAATACTCATAAATGAAAACAGTAAAAGGAAAAAGGACAAAGAAAGAATAATGCAGTGGAAAAAAAGTGAATGAGCGAGAAAGTATGTGTGGAAAAAGAAAGTGAGAAATTGAAGAGTGAATAAGTTAGTAGTATTGAGAGAAAATGAGAAGTGAAAAAAAATGTACAAGAACTATTTCAAACACAAATTCGGTATTAAATGTTACATTATTTAAATATCAAAATATACTCGGGAAAGAAATTACTTTTTAACACTCAGTACAAGGACTAAAATTACCATAAACTTCCCATCTTCGGGTAGATCTTTATCAGGATGCCACCATGACTGCTGACTCGAACAACCATACATGAAAACGTTTTTCTGACGAGAGTGACCATGAAAATCGCAGAAAATCAAAGGTCTTTTCCCAACAACAGCAGTAAGATGTTCTATTAAAGCCTAAACAAGAGATGCAATTTTTAGTTTTACATAAATACTCAATGGGTTAAGTCCGTTTTTCTCGGGCTTAAGGGACCGAGGTTCGTCACTCGCTCTCGCATGTGTGCTGCAAAAGTATACAAATCGAGGTTCGAACCTCCGATCCAGTTACCTGAACGTTCATAAAAAGTTGTCGTTTGTAGGAGATTTTCTGTAGTTAATTAATTAATTACAGTTTACGACAAGGTATATTATTAAACTAATTTCAATACTCCACATATCGCTTAAAAACATTCCAACACATACAATATCACATTCTCTCTAAATTACTCCTACAGCAATTTTTTCTTCCTCCTATCAAGGATTCGAAACCAACGCCCACCGGTGGTCAAAAATATATTTGATTGGGCTATACCGGAGCAGGGTTTCCCTATTCAAAACCCAAATAATCTGTGTACTTATCAACTTTGTCAGAAATAACATATAACTCAATTTCTCCTGAATAAGAACCACACTCCTCGAATAGGGATCTGTTCGTGAGTGACGGTAATAATTTTTATTAAAAAAATAGAGAGAAAAAACATAAATTAGAAACATTTATTTTTATTATAATCTGACGGGAATATTAAAATATCTAAGCTTACTTTTTATTTAAATACGAAGAGATCTCCATATATTTTTTAAAAAAAATAAGAATTTGTTAAAAGTGTTTAGCATACTTTCATCTTCTGCTCGTCGATTAATTCTGTGCAACATTGTATTCATTTACACCTTCATTTAAACTTATATTTTTACTTATAAATCACTTGCTATAATTATAAACAAATACTAAAGAAAACACAAAGTTTAATTTTTAAT
Source organism: Armadillidium nasatum (assembly GCA_009176605.1). Classification (NCBI taxonomy): domain Eukaryota; kingdom Metazoa; phylum Arthropoda; class Malacostraca; order Isopoda; family Armadillidiidae; genus Armadillidium; species Armadillidium nasatum. The sequence continues at coordinate 103,906 of SEYY01001448.1, read as the reverse complement.
CTGGAAAGATAATTCATAACATTAGAACTGTAAGACAGGATATATAATAGCTAGTGCGTCCCTATATATAATATATATATATATATATATATATATATATATATATATATATATATATATATATATATATATATATATATATATATATATATATATATATATATATATATATATATATATATATATATATATATTACGGTTCTGACTATTTTTACAACCTTGTGTTCCTCTACCATAAATCCATGTACTTTGATTAAAATAATTAAAAATGCAAAATAATATCGATTTCAGTATAGTGAAATCGATATTTTTTGTTGTAAAAACTCGAAAATTATCTCCACCCTCGGAAGTGAGTAATTGAGGAAGAAGTTCCTTGTTTCATAGATCGGAATAGTCAGATATATCGCAACTGTTTTACTTCCCTTTTTTTTTTTTAATTCAGAAAAGGTAACAACTCGTCAGTGACCTTTCATCAGATATATCTGCCTCTTATGTTCCAAACAAATTAAAAATAATTAACCGTCAATGAAATTCTCAAAGTAATTGATGGTAGCATGAAAACAAATGCTCCCCTTTTAAAATCATGCATTGCCCTGCGCGAGCTACAATCCTTCCAAAACAGTAACAACCCCAACTTCAAAAAATAAAATATAAATTTAAAAAAAAAAAAAAATTCACTAAACACATAATCGTGATTGTGTTAATTCCAAAAAAATCATACCCCAACTAAAATTCCCAAAACATGATTCTAAGAATACAACATTTATCGACCACCAATCAGCCAGCCACAAACTGCTCATCTGAATAAAAAACACAATCTATCACAAATTCATAACCAACAAAACAAATCTCATAAATAACCGATCGTGAGTATAGAATCCTCCAAAATATAAAATTCTCATCAATAACTCCTCCACACATCGTAAGCATTTACATTCTCCATCCAACATCTATTACCCCAACAATTTACAAACTTAACACCCCTGAACACAATCATCAATCTAATCCATCAACTAAATTTAACACACAGTTTGGTGCCAAGATTATCCCACATACACAAGTGACGGACACACTCACAATGAACTGGAAACATTAAACAACTTTTAAACTACAAAAACCAACCAACACTCCTACCCATCATGCCAACCAGTCTCCCAGACCCTGTTGTAACCTTTTCATCCCATTCTCATCCCTACACTCAAATTTAACATGGAAAACCGAAATAAATCTAACATCCGATTACGTCATCATATTTTGATACACAGCAACAAACAAATTTATCTCAAGAAAATATCCACATACACAAACTACAATAAAAATTAAATTGGCCAAATTTCACTCACTAAATAGAAACACACTTGACACAACACAAAATATCAACGCCAAGTCTTTAAACGAGTCTATCAATACACAACAAAATAATACATAAAACATCCAATTTACACATCCTCAAAGGATACGGGAAACGCTGCAATCTTTCCCAATCCAAGATATCTGCAACCTAATTAAGTAAAGAAAGAAACTGCGACAACACAATTCCCTGATCTTACTACATGAACAAACGCTTTAAACACACAAATCTCAATTACAAATTACAACATACAAAAATCAAACAAATTCAAAGAATATCTACAGAATATCTTAACTAACTAACTAACTAACTAACTTAAAAAAAAAAAAAAAAAAAAAAAAAAAAAAAAAAACAACAACAACAACATGGTAAGTAATTAAACGACTTGACAACTCTCAAAATGACAGCTCAACCTTAAATGAACCCCTAGAAGTTCACAATAATCCTCACTCTTCTTAAAACAACACTGCAAAATACTAGCACAATACAACTAGAAAATTCGAACATTTCCTATAAATCAAAACACAATAATAAAGCGAATATTCATGATACAGCTTTGACAGACATTCTCGTAATCCACCCCCCCCTTTACCACTCTTTAAGACTCTCAACTCAAATCAATGAAAACACTTCAAAGCCTCTTATTGCGAAAAGGTACCTTTTAATTTACTCATAAAACACCTTGAACACTCCCACCTCACAATCAAATACAATAAGATTAAGAAACGGTGGGCCCCTGGGAGACATTCTATCTCCTCCCCTCTTCAACATCTCAACGGCGACTTGGGCATTCCACAAACATCAGATAATAAATTCATTACTTATGCCGAGAAGTTATATATCATCATATAAGGCCCATCCATTCGTAAGGCCATTTGATACTTACAAACTTACATTCAACAACTGGAAACATAGATCCACGAGAATAATATCCTCAATTACTTTAATTATCATCCGAGGTAAAAGTTAATAGTGTTTTTATTCTCCTTAACAAAACTTTAAAGATTGTCTCCCTTACTACACACATTTCAATTCTCATCTCACGTTCTTCTTATAAACAACTCTGCTAACAGGAAACTAAATATAAGACGCATACTCTCACAAAACGATTTTAGCAAAGAATCAGCCATCCTCACCGTAGAATACAGTTATAGTTTATAAGACCCGCAATTAACTAAGTCTCTACAGTATGATACAATGACAGTAACTTCTTCCAACATAGAAGAAAAAAAACTATGAACTCCGACAATTACACGGCGAAACAAAAATTATCCTAATATGAGACACATAAAATTTTATACCAACACTTTAAACCTGTCGCACCCGTCACTAAAGATTCTAGGACTACACATGAAGTATTTTAAAAACTTTCCCTTTATCACCAGTCAATACAAGATTTTTCAGACCTATTTCACTTCCCATAGTCAACACTTAACTAAATAAATACAAATAAATATTCATGATGCAAAAATATTTCAATAGTTGTCAACCAAACCACCACATCAATTCACACCCATCCGACATATCCAACTCCCAAATACTCTACCTTGGAAAACCCAAGTCAAACCGGCTAGAATGACGTCCAGAAAACACCGTATTTTACAATTACACAAATACAAACTCAAAATAAAAAGCGATTCTTCCCCAACACGACAGAAATGCCAAAAAGAACAAGGAACAAACAAAAGCATCTTCTTAATCAGATGCCTCACTCTTACTCCACACATAATTAAAAATGGATAAGGAGAACAAAAAGTTATTATATATATATATATATATATATATATATATATATATATATATATATATATATATATATATATATATATATATATATATATATATATATATATATAATATATATATATATATATATATATATATATATATATATATATATATATATATATATATATATATATATATATATATATATATATATATATATATATATATATATATATATATATATATATATATATTATATTTTAGCATTATAGATGGATGGATGTAAAGAGGGATTCGGGCCTTTCCATCTTCTGTTCAAATCTTCGTCTGTTAAACCACAACGTTGACTGCAATAATAATATATAATAATAATAATAAATAATAATAATAATAATAATAATAATAATAATAATAATAATAATAATTTAAAATCCCATAGATATATAATATATATAATATATATATATATATATATATATATATATATATATATATATATATATATATATATATATATATATATATATATATATATATATATATATATATATATATATTATTATTATTAATATTATTATTATTATTAAATTTAAGTTTAAGTAAACTATGGTATTTAATAAAAATTGCATGTTCCAATATTTTGTCACCCAGAACAGGAAATATAGCGTTTTTCTCATAGGGAATTTTCTTGAAAGATTAGCTATAGAGCTCAAATTAAATAAACACTTATAAATAAATAAAAACAGGAGTTTCTTCAGCAAGATCACGTGATTGACATTTCGTATAATAATAGATGGCTGCAATGTTAACTGTTCAGAAGCTTTTAACTTTATGGTTTACTTTTAAGAATCTTCCCTATCGAAACGATAGGGAAGATTCTTAAAAGTAAACCATAAAGTTAAAAGCTTCTGAACAGTTAACATTGCAGCCATCTATTATTATACGAAATGTCAATCACGTGATCTTGCTGAAGAAACTCCTGTTTTTATTTATTTATAAGTGTTTATTTAATTTGAGCTCTATAGCTAATCTTTCAAGAAAATTCCCGGTTTTTGGATACAGACAGAACTCATCACCAAGAGTCTTACTAGGACCGGAGAGGAGCGTCCTCATCTCCAGTAAAAGTTTCCCGTGCGAGAAGAATAGGGTCAATTCATCATAAGTTCCGGAGAAAGGACACAAACCTTTTAAGAAGTTACTCTTTCCAGTTTTGCGAACTTCTCTCAAGGCTCCTTGATGAGTAATATTCCCTGACTTTTCTAGTTACATGTGACTTTTAATTCTAAGTATATATTATTTTACAGTTTTTCTTAACTTGCATTTACGCATACTTTTCCAGCCGATGTTCTCATAATTTCATCTCAAACTATTCTTTTTTTTTCATCACTGTCATCTTAAAGACAGCTTATTAGTTATTATTACACCTAATAAAGCTTAAAGACTTTCTCTCCTCTAGTATCTTCTGACGGAATAACTGCCGTTTTGCGGCGAAGCTGAACTCTTTGCTCAAACCTTTGCCTTTAATTCCACCCTAGACGATTCCCCAGCTATTCATAATCCTCCAACCACTCAGAGTCTTTTACTTTTCGGTCATTCTATAGCTGCTCTTGTAGAGGGCTATCATTCACTCTTTAAACCTATTAATATTAATGTTCCTTCAGAGATCTATCCTATCCCAAATATTTTTCAGCTTTTCAACAAAAAGAAATATATCTATTATTTCATCACCTCCATTCTTATGCCAACGAATCCACCCTTCATTCCTCGTTTGGGAATTAATTGACGCTAAAAGGGAAGAACTCGGAGCAGCTAATATCACATCTTTCTCACATTTATATTTGGGGCAAAGAAGACATGGGTACTCAGTTCCTCCATCTCTCTTTACTCAACAAAATCTTCTACAAAACTATGACATCTTCTTCGAAACACAACTCAAATTTTTTATCTATTCTAAAAATTCAAGGTGTTTCTTTTCTCGTAATATTTTTTGGAAGGATCATATTACTTCTCTTTCTAAACAAGCTTCTAAGAGGTTGGGTGTTCTGAGGGGTTTTCAGAATTTCTTCACGAAGCCCTAGTTGCTTCTTCTTTATAGAGGTGTTGCTTGCTCTTGAATGGACTACGTTTCACACATTTGAGGTGGTTCAACTCCGACAACTCTCCTCGAAAAGGTGGAATCTAGTGCTTTTCTTCTTATTAACTCTTTCGTTCTCACTAACTTTCTGCTATCTTTCTGTCCGTCGATATATATATATATATATATATATATATATATATATATATATATATATATATATATATATATATATATATATATATATATATATATATATATATATATATATATATATATATATATATATATATATATATATTCCTTAATTTTCATTATTAGTCATTGCTCTTTTCCATTTTTAAATATACATAAGCATAAACTTAATCATTTTATGCTTCATATGCGCACTTCAACATAAACATAGATAAAAAAAAGCCCATGTACACTAAAAGCATTTTATGTTTCCTTTATACATTTAAGGAAAATTTAAACTTAAGAAAAAAAAATTATTTACTCGCTCCTCTCATCGAAGACATTGTCGGAGTGTATTATCTCTAAGGAGGTTTCATGCTCGACGTCTGACACAGGCAGGTAGACTAATCCTAACATCATTGAGTATTATATTTTTCCATTTTACAATTGTATTTTTCAAAAGCTATAATATAAATGCATGACATGTGGGAGTATGGGAGTCCTCCGCGGGAAGGTGGGTACGCAGTCCCAGAGGGTCCCCCTCATATCTTGTAGCATGAGATACAAGAAGTGTATGTGGCCAGTGGGAAATCAAACCAAGATCAGTCAAATACTTACTCGTTTCGGGTTGGACAGTGTAAACGTCGAGGACAGGGAAGAAGGTTACAACTGCAATGGAGAGAGACAAGCAAAATCTGCGAATGAGGGTATTGCGAAACAGAGGGTTCACTATTACTGAGCTTCGGAATGACCTCTCAACCGCAAGGTATGGAGAAGGATTTCAACTGTAACTGTCAGACGACGGCTCCATGAAGCGGGACTGGCAAGTTGAAGGACTACCCACTGGCCAATGCTCACCGCCGTAAACAAACTACAACGACTACGGTTCGCTGTAGGAATCACGCATAATGGACCATGGACGACTGGATGAAACCAGGGTATGTCTGAGATCTACATATGGTGGTTTTAGAATTCTGGTGCAGACGTGGTGAACGTTATACCGCATGCAACATGGCATCAAGGAAGTCATTCTGAGATCGGTCCAAAATATTCTGGGACAATATATAGATTCAAAACCC
>SEYY01001448.1:90000-95000 GCA_009176605.1 Armadillidium nasatum | reverse complement strand
TATATATATATATATATATATATATATATATATATATATATATATATATATATATATATATATATATATATATATATATATATATATATATATATATATATATATATATATTATATATATTTATATATTATTTTTTATATTATTCCTGAATTTGAAAATACTTTTTTTTAACTTTAACATACACAGAATCAACAGGGGTCAACAGGGGTAAACTGGGGAAATGCCATGTGCAACTAACCTGACTCGTGTAGAAATACAAATCTACTCCCACACGTAAAGTGTTTATTATGAAAGCTCAAAATATATATATATATATATATATATATATATATATATATATATATATATATATATATATATATATATATATATATATATATATATATATATATATATATATATATATATATATATATATAATATTATTAATTTTTGTAAGAAAGTTAAAATTCAAAGATTCAGTAAAATTTCAAACAAAATATTTAATTATTTTTAAAGAATCAAAACAAATTTGCTGTGATTTTTCTATGATGAACAAAAATAAGGCAATCAATAAAAATAAATCTTGTTGAACATTTAAACCATTTCATTAGAGTTTGAAATTTTGTTGTAACTGAATCTAAAATTTTAGATTCAGCTGTAACACAACACTCAAAATTTTCTCGTTCTTCCGCTACACGTCAGTACTTTCCCCTGCTTCTGTCAGCCTATGTGGTATATAAATTCAGTTGTCCCCTTTGCTCCAGAGGCTATATTGGTTCAACCACTCAAAAATGAGAGCTTAGGTAAATCACCTCCAGCAGATGATTTAACTACTATGACAAATCAATTAAAAAAAAACAAAACTAATTGGATTGTAAACCGAGTTTAAAACAATTATGTAAAAAAACACCAAAATTTTAACTACGCTAAGATTATGTCAACAGGAGATTAACACAATTGAACTAATTTGGCTCAAAATTAACGAAAGTGAAATTAACTTACCAAAAATAAATTGAAATTTCTCAAAGGAATTTTTTTTATTGAAAAGCAGCACGATTTCTACCATAGAGAGGAACGAATTTTAGTGCAGCTTATATATATATATATATATATATATATATATATATATATATATATATATATATATATATATATATATATATATATATATATATATATATTATATATATATATATATATATATATATATATATATATATTTTTTTTTTTTTTTTTTTTTTTTAAAAATAATAATAATAATAATAATAATAATAATAATAATAATAATAATAATAATAATAATAATAATAATAATCACTTTATTAAGTCATATAAGCGTTTCGAGTCATCATGACTTATTATCAATATATAATCTGTAAAAAGAGAAAAAATAAAGTAAATCCATATTTTAAATATACGTTAGTTAAGTTATATCAAATTTACCACCATCACTGGATATTTACACCGCTCATACAATATCTGCTCCTCTTGGTGGAATTTCCATAAAGAAATTCTTCACCTCAAAAAATTTTTTAATTTTAATTTTTTCCCCTCCCGATCTTATAGAATCATCAATTAAAAACTTCATTTATAACATTTTCCGTCCGAAATCAAATATCCCCACAGTCCCTAAACTAAAACTATATATCAAAATCCGTACCTTGTCACACTCATCCCCTCGCTAAATAAAGGCCTACATCTTCTCTTCCAACGTTTCTTTTCTCAAATTCGACCACACTTCATTGGCATTAATTCATTCTCTATCGGCTCATTTTTTAAATATAAAACCACTCTCCCAACTTTGCTTAGGTCATCGGCTGTCTGTTTATTCACGTGTGCGGGATGTAACTCCCGCTACGTAGACCAAACTCGCCTACAACTTAGACTCCGAGTCCATAAGCATATGGGAACCTCCTTTCGAACAAACCTTCCCTCCTCATCTCCAGAACACTCCGCCATCAGACTCCATTCACACTATCATGACCACCCATTCAAATTCTCAGACTTCAGCATCTTAACATCATCTCCAATAAACTCCGATCGCACAATTCTTGAATCCCTGTACATTAAACAACTACAACCCCAACTAAACACAACCCTCTCCTCGACTCCACTTCTTATAACATAACGAAACATATCAATAATAATACCCTGTATAATAACGACCTAAATTACATCTATATTTACGACTCAAAAACATAGCATAATAATTCCTCCTTATATATAGTTCATTTATAACCTTAGTGATATTCGTTCTCTTTTTAATATTTGCTTAATTTTTTTTTATCCTAATTATTATATATTTATTATATATATATATATATATATATATATATATATATATATATATATATAATATATATATTATATAATATATATATATATTATATATATATATATATATTATATATACTTTAAATTTATTTACTTACTTTATTACTCTTTCTCTTTTTCCAGATTATAAATTGATAATGACTCATGATGACTCGAAACGTTTGTATGACTTAATAAAGTGATTATTATTATATTATTATTATTATTTATTATTATATTATTATTATTATTATATATTTATAACATGCTATATTTCATTATAAATTTCAATATTTATATTATACTATATATATATATATATATATATATATATATATATATATATATATATATATATATATATATATATATATATATATATATATATATATATATATATATATATATATATATATATATATATATATATATATATATATAACTTAAGGTTTGCCGAGGACCACGAGTCATTTTTTCTGCACCTAACGACATCGCACAGCATCTTTAGATTTTTACTAACGCACCGCAACGCACCGCAACGCACTGCACCTGTGAGTCGATCAACCCCAATATCAGTAAATGTTCACTTTATTGAACATAAAAGCTATAAGAGTACATCAATTCTCTAAGCAGTCTCCGTGGCATGCGATATGTTCCAATTCTTCGGGAGTGAATGAATACCTCTAATAGATATTTTCTTGGGTTGGCAGCAACTACTACCAGAGCCTCTTTCAGCGATCCCGAAGCATAAAAATCAATTGGGACGAGATTTTTGGTGATTACTGCAGGTGGAGAAGAGACACTTAAAAGATATATCTTGGATGGTTCAAACAGTAACATCGGCAGTATCAAAGCGTTATTGTCATGTTGCAACAAAACACCTGTAAACAGGATGAACCTGGTTTCTGATGAGGTCTGCATATAAATCATCGGTGATTGCTTCTACAGTACAGTCCTCCAAATGACTCCTCGTTCAACCAAAAAGAAATCGTAATAACTCTCCTTGCCGATAGTCGTGTGTGGAATTTACTTGGGATTTGGTGAGGTGCTATAACGACACTCCTTGCTCATTTTCTTGATTTCGGGTTGGTGGTAAGAAGACCCAGGTTTTCATCTTTGGTGACAATCGTTGTAGGAAGTCATCACCTTCAACTACAAAAAACAGAGCGCAAAGCTTCCTCGCCAGGAGTCAACACATCGAATCTTTCATTTCTGCAGTCAGTTGACGTAGCATCCATCTTACAGAAACTTTATTGAATTGCAGAACGTCGTGGACAATATATTGTGCTAGGCCAAAACTTGTGTGAAATCAGGAAGCTACCACATTCACTGTTATGCACCAATTACCCATCACTAAGGATCCTGCTGCTGCAATGGCTTCCGGTGCTACTACCATGGTTTCCCTTACATGGTCGTGGAGAGAAAATGTCAGTCATGGAATTTCGAAACTTTGTAGTCCATCTGTACATTTGCTGTTGTGAAAAAGCATCATCATCGTACTACATTTTTATTATTCGAAGAAATTTCAAAGTATTTGATCCATTCACTGCACAAAAAAAATAAATTGAAAAACGCTTCTGCTCTTATGCGTTGTCACTGGTGCTGACATTTTGAAACTCACCACAGATCCCGTGTAACGTTTTAGCTTAGTTCTGAAAACTGTCAGCCACTCCTCAATCCTCAAACCACGCTATCACTGTTGCCAATTTCCAGGAAAATCGCGTGCTAAACCAAATTTTAGTACTCTTCAAAATTTTCATTTGACTCTCCCTCATGTATAATCGCATATATATATATATATATATATATATATATATATATATATATATATATATATATATATATATATATATATATATATATATATATATATATATATATATATATATATATATATATATATATATATATATATATATATATATACGTAGCAAACATTAAAGGGTTTTTTAATTGTAGCATATCAATAGGTTAAAATAATAAATCATTTGAAGACACAAAATTTGTCAACACATCCCAAAACATGCAATATTTAACCATCTTAATGACAACTTTGCTCAGTCGGAGACTTCAAACTATAATTTGTAATGCGGAATTACAAAATAAAACATAAATGTGCATAATTAGATGCCTACACCCTCACGACAAAGTCATTAAAAAAAAAAATGATATATATATATATATATATATATATATATATATATATATATATATATATATATATATATATATATATATATATATATATATATATATATAATATATATATATATATATATATATATACCGACCGAGGCCCCGGTCCCGGACCCCGGCTAATAATCAGAGAAAACTGGGGTTTACCTGCCGGGGTTTAAATTGCAAATTATACTTTTTTAATGGTGGATTAAATCAAACAAAATATTAGAAAATTAAGATTTTTCTTCTTCTTCTTCAATATTTCTTTTTTCTTTTTCTTTTCCTTTTTTAGACCGCTCCATTTCTGATAGCGAATGTTCATCTTTGTGTTTTGATTTTAAATGCCCCCATAAAGATTTGGTTGAAAAACTTTTACTTTTGACACCCGGAGGTCCTCTTCTAATTTCCTGACTGCAGATGTTACATTTAGCTATTTTGAGTTTATCCTAACAATGATATGTATAAATACAGGTTATATTGATAATTTTATATTTACATTTTTTCAAACTTTAACTTAGGGTCTTCCC
>SEYY01001448.1:67500-85000 GCA_009176605.1 Armadillidium nasatum | reverse complement strand
CTCTAACAATGACCTGTTGCTTTAACCCTTATTCTTTTCAAGGCTTCGATTTGTAAATATCTTGTAATTTAAGTTCACATCGCAAACAGGTTTCAGCAAAAAAAAAAAGGAGTGACTGGTGCTATATTCTCCCTTCTCTCTAATTCATGTTCATTTGCTCTTCTGCTGTTGCACTATAAAACTCTACAGCTTTCGACAGACTAGTACAAAGTTTTGATTTCTAAACTTCACTTCAGTTTCTATCCCTTTTCTCTGATTTCTTTTCCTTTCATTTTATTGGGACTGTTGTTTACGGCCACTGTTCATCCTTTTAATTATACCAATAACGATGTTCAAAGTTCTGTTCTATCCCTTACTCTACGTCTACTTTTCATTAATGATTTTTCATCGTCACTTCACCTTATTCTCTAATACGCCAATGACTCCGTCCTACAGTCTTTACGTTTTGAAAAGCATTCCAGAAAAGATGATCCTAGGCGGTTGGCAAAACAATTACTATATTCTTATCTCTCTCATATTTCTAATTGGGGAAGAGAAATATAGTGGTTTTCAAATCAAAGAATAAAAATCTCAAATTCTCTACTTATCTAATCGATATAATCTTCCACACAAAAATAAATTTTCGAAAATACACACCTCAAGCCTTTTTACCCTTATACTTTTTTGGGATCTTTGAAGGATAACATTGTTTCTTTCATTAAATTGCGTTCTTAAAAGGTTAGGTGTTCTGAAATGTCTTCAAATCTTTTTCAGTTATCCTCAGTTGCTTGTTCTGTGCAAGACTGTGGCGTGTTGTTCCGCACATTAACAACATTTAGGTAGTTCAATTTGTACAGTTCTTGTAGAAAGAATGGAATCCAAAACTAACTAACTCTCTCTCTCTCTCTCTCTCTCTCAGATACAACGAACTAAGCACTTCTAAACACACTCTTCCTTAGAAAAGGGTCAGCTATTGACTCGTCCTCCGAATCACATTCATTATCCAAAACTCGAACTGTTCGTACGTGACATAACCTTTCCATGTCATTCCTCCATGCGCTCTACCTTATTTCCCACTTTCATCGACTCACAGTATACTGGGGCATGTCTGACTGATTTTCCTCAGCTCCTGTAGACTTCATGTAGGTATCTGAGTTAGTTCTTATAAAAGGTGGACATTAAAAAAATAAAGTTTCCCAAAGAAATGATTTAATTATATATTCCCATTTTTAATTCAGGAAAATCTTTCAACAACTACTGGACAAGCGGTAATCAATTGGGCTCGGACATGTGGATGTGGATGACGACAGGACATCCATTTAACGTTACATTTAACTATTGGGCTCAAGGTGGTCCACCTCTAACGTAAGTACTTGTGCATATATTTAATTTAAAAAAAAAATAAAAATTTCAGATAAGAGTGTTTTCAAGTATTGTAGGTGGGTTTTACAGATCATAGGTGTTGTCTCTGTTGCAAGTGTATTTGGACAATGTCTGAATTTCTATATATATATATATATATATATATATATATATATATATATATATATATATATATATATATATATATATATATATATATATATATATATATATATATATATATATATATATATATATATATATATATATATATATATATATATATCAAAAATAGTAGTAAGAAGAACCATCTCAATAGTAACACTTTCAGCTGTCTATAAGTACTAATTAAAAATAATAATAATAATAAATTTTAACGGGCAATAAATTTAACCGGCCCAAATATTAGACAAATTCATACATATTTTACACGGTCGTACTTCGAATTTTATGAGATTTGGATACTTTCCGTTCAGATATTAAAGTCAGACGAGGCAGTGGGCGTAAGCATTTTTAAATGATGGGGCTATATATTATTCTCGTCGAACCACCTTCACTATATATATATATATATATATATATATATATATATATATATATATATATATATATATATATATATATATATATATATATATATATATATATATATATATATATATATATATATATATATGTAAACGCTATCCCCACCTATGGCGATGACTCCACCCTTCATTAGTCTTTTCAATTTAAAAGGCGCCTCTCCCATCAGCAGTTAATAGACGCAAGGAAAGTAGCCTTGGAGCAAATGACCTCTGGTCTATCTCGTATTTCAAATTGAGGCAGAGAAAACATGGTTGTTTTCAATGTAACCAAAATTCAATTTCTCCATCTTCCTACTCGAAATAACTATGATATCTTTTTCGAAAACACATAACTCAAATCTTCCTCTCTCGTTAATATTCACGGTTTTCTTTTTCTCGTGATCTTTCTTGGAATGATCACATTACTTCTCTTTCTAAATAAGCTTCCAAGAGGTTAGATGTTCTGAGGCGCCTTCAAAATTTCTTCACTCCACCCAAGTTGCTTGCTCTTTGTATGGGTGTTGTTCGACCCTGTAGGGAGTACGCCTTACAAATCTGGGGAAATTGCACTCATACAGCTCTCCTTGAAAAGGTGCAGTCTAGGGCTTTTCGTCTTAACTCTCCTACTCTTACTAATTCTCTCCAGTCTCTCTCTGCCAGTCGAATTGTTGCCTCAGTCTCTCTATACTATCACTATTACAATGGACACTGCTCTTCTGAACTCTCCCGTAACATACGTCATCCATTGAGAAGGGCACGTGCGACAAGTTTTTCTACACAGTCTCATCGTTTCACTGTTCAACTCTCTGACCTCAGACTTTAGAGCTCAATCTTACATGTGCTCTACAGGTAAAGTCTGGAACAAACTCCCTTCCTCTATTTTCCCAATTCCTAAAACTTACACACATTCAAGCGCCGTGTTTCAGGACATGTCGGCCTTTAATTTGACCAGTTTTCGCTTTTCTCCCTAAGTCTGGTAGAAATTTTAGAAGGTCTCTGGCCTTTGTCCTTTATATATATATATATATATATATATATATATATATATATATATATATATATATATATATATATATATATATATATATATATATATATATATATATATATATATATATATATATATATATATATATATATATATATATATATATATATATATTAAGCTGGGTTGAATTTTTGTGGGATAACCAAACATGGTCAAATTGGTGCTCCTTGGCTTCCCTGTAGTGGGACAAAAAATCATTTTGCATTTACTCAATGTTTAGGGGGCCCAACTTTAATTTTTTTAAGGGCCGGCACCAATTTTTGGGTATTTCGGCTATTTTTGCTTGGGGCTGATATATTTTGATATATTTTTTTTCTACTCATCTTATCAACATCAAATTTTCAAGGCTTATATAGTTTGGCAAGATGCATCTTTTTTACTTAGATAATTTTTTTGTATACTCTAAAGAAAATTTTTAAAAAATTTCCCAAAATTTTTTTGTTTTTAAATTTGGTTCAAGAAAAAATCCAAAACTAATAAAAAATACAAAGAAGTTATCTAAGTAAGAAATATGCATCTCCCCCGACTACATAAGCTCTGAAAATTTCACTCACTTCGCTTGAATAGAAAAAAAAATTACCGCAATTTTTCATTTTAAAATTAAAAAAAAATGGGTTTGGAAATTTGACAACGCTGAGCACAAAACTTAAAATATCAAAATTCCGTGTCTAAAACTTTTAGATAATAGTCCAATCTTTGTATATTTCAAGTTCTTAAGTTATGAATTTTATATGCTTTGTTCTTCAAAATTTGGTTTTAATACTAATTGAGAGCTATTTTTGTCTCATTTCAGATCCAGACTATTCGACGTTTGAGATAAGTCCTGTGGGTGCAGTGTTTATTACTATTATTGCAAGACGTATCATGGCATGTGCAACAAGGCATAAAGACAGGCATGCAATATTCGGTTATCCACAACCACTTGTCGAAAATCAGCTACCACTGGCTGAGGATGTTTTTAGAGCCTACAAGTTCCATCAAGTAGTCAACAAAGATGCCAGTGTTACTCATCTAGCAAAGTTAGTGGCAACAGAAGTTAAAGGCATATACAATAAAGCAGGCATTCCAACAATAGAATTTGAAAGTGTTATAGTGAAAGTGAAGAGACTAATAGTGAATGTCAATGATTTGATGAAATATTCAAGAAATAAACAATCTTCTCAAAAATATCAAGATAAAATAAAATCATTTTCTTGTCTCTTCGACATTAGCGCGTGCAAGTGTGTTCATAATGGTATAGTTGAACGTAATCAATGTCAATGTCCCAATGAAAAGAAAATCCCTGTATTGGAATGGCAATTTTGGCTTGATCAAAACACTTCAAGACGCATGATAATAGGAAATGTGGACAAGGAAAGAACAGAGAAAAACATGAAACTTCAGGAAAGGAAAAGGAAACGGTTGACATTTGAAAGTAAGATGAGACACAAAGATACGCAAAAATGTGTAAGTTCAGTTGAATTATCAGGCAGTGAGAGTGATGTGCTAGAAGAATCATTTTCCTTAGAATCAGAAGAAATGGAAGAATGTCACCCTCAAAATAGAAACCAGTATCCTGAGTTGTGTAAAGCATTAGAGAGGACAAATGTGAGCAATAGAGATGCATGTCTCATAGTTAATGCTGCCCTCAAGGACCTCGGACTTGTGTCACCAAAAAACGTTGTTGATCCAAGTAAGTTACAACGCCAAAGAAAATACTGGAGAGACAAACAGTCAGAGAAGCATTTGCTGCAACACAGAGGTATGGTCTGCATTGGTTTCGATGGAAAAATAGATGAAACACTTGTCGATACTGGAGGTGTGCGTAGAAAAGTTAGAGAAGAACATTACGTGCTAGTGTCATTTCCAGATGCATGTTACATCGATCACGTTAGTCCTAACTCAGGAAGATCTCCAGATGTATTTAATGAAATTCTGGGTATTATTGAACGAACAAGATCTACAGAGACTTTAAGAGCAGTGAATTGCGATGGAACTCCTGTGAATAAGGGTAACAAGAATGGAATAATCAACACTGTTGGAGTTACATCTTAAAAGACCACTTCAATGGCTCATATGCATGTTGCATTTTAATGAACTGCCACTCAGGAAGTTATTTAGTGTTGTTGATGGGAAGACAACTGGCC
Source organism: Armadillidium nasatum (assembly GCA_009176605.1). Classification (NCBI taxonomy): domain Eukaryota; kingdom Metazoa; phylum Arthropoda; class Malacostraca; order Isopoda; family Armadillidiidae; genus Armadillidium; species Armadillidium nasatum. The sequence continues at coordinate 79,919 of SEYY01001448.1, read as the reverse complement.
CATCATCACATGAAGGACCTATAACCAAACTGCTCTCATTTGATCCTCAGACCAAACCCATCATTAATTTTCAACCAATTCCAGGCTCTGTAGTTGATGTTCCTGAAACAGTTACGAAAGATCTAAGTTCTGACCAGCTGTATTTACTAAAAATCTGTTTATTAATTCAGCAAGGGGTACAAAATGCAGATCATAATAATATGCGGTATTTGAAAACTGCACAGCCGGGTGCCTTAAGCCATGCAAGGTGGCTAACTAAAGCTAACAGACTGCTTCGATTGTACGTTTCAACAGAATCCGCATCTGATGATCTGAGGCGTTTGGTACGATTCGTACTGAACTTCTATGCCCCCATATGGTTCTATATCCGCTCCCATCCCTTCTGTCAAGATGGTGCAAAGAATTTTCACTTTATGGTATCACAATATCAAAAACTTTCTCCTGAGGATCAGAACATCATTTCTCCAGTGCTCCTAAACAACTCCTATTTTTGTCATCCAGAAAACTTGTTGCTAGCTGGTGTTGCAGATGAACGGGAAACAATAAGAAGATTTTCATGTCAACAAATTCTTCAAGCAAGAAAGAAAATATCCTCCACCAATGTGCAAGTTCGCTGCTTTGATAAAAGGCAGCTAAACGTCAATCTCAACGCCACTTCCTACATGGAAATGATAGACTGGGGGAGTACTCCTATCACCCCCCCACCTCTTCTTGATGATATTAGTGATGATATTTTGGTTAGTAATCAACAAATTCTCCTACCAAAGTATCCGTGTCATTCGGTCGATGTTGAAAGAAATGTCAAAGATGTTTCCGCTGTTTCTAGTAGGGTCATTGGTCATACTTCTCGACATGGTGCAATACTACAAACCAAACATTCTCGAATCGAAATACCTTCAGTACAGACAAAATCTGATTTTCTATGAGATTTTGTACTATGCAGGTTGTTTAGCATGTAAGAATGTAAGGATATTTAAGCTATACTGTATATCTGGCTATATATATATTTTTGTTTTTAAATAAGAAGATTCAAGGTAAAGTTGGGGTATGAAAACAAATCTTGAAGAACTTACTTTTAACACATTTCAGTTTGTATCTGAAGTGAGCACCAAAATAAAGTTGTTTCAAATCTGCACTACAACTTTTGTATCTTTTCAACCCAGCTTAATATATATATATATATATATATTTATATTTATTTACCTATCATTACTTTATTTATTAATTTTATTTATTTATTTTTAATTTTTTTTTTATTTTTTATAAAATAATATATGTCCATTTCATACAAAAAAAATCACCTTTTGGGAGGTTACAACCCTCCGGGAGGGCAGGGTAAATAGGGGTCAATTACCCAAGCTATGCACAAGTGAGTAAAGTTCCCTATTTTAGGAAACCACGACAAAGGCCTAGAACTCATGTAGAGTGAACTAAAGCCATGATTCATAAAACCCACTCACAACAACTTCTTCATACATTTTTAGTGTATAAGCTAAATTGATATATATTATATATATATATATATATATATATATATATATATATATATATATATATATATATATATATATATATATATATATATATATATATATATATATATATATATATATATATATTGGTCAGACTGCACTTCTACATACTTACATATTTCAAAAACTACTGAACCCACGTAAAAAAGGAAAACATATAAAATATTTGAAAATAAATTTAAAAAAAAAAAAATGTTTTTGTACGACAATTGATGAACTAACAAACTTAATAACTTAATTTTGGTGCTATACCGAGCATTTGTCTACGGGGGCTCTGCCCCCCGTACCCCCCGACCCGTGAGTGTTGATGGTAGTGTCGGCTACTTTTCCTGTTGACGATTCGGGGTACTTCCCCTTTTTTTCCAATTTCGAAAATTTTTTTAAAAACTGACATTGCCAGGCGTACGATTCTTATCAGCGCTATACAAGAGTAAAATTACTTATGTAATAAAAGTATTATAAGAATTTATTTTTTTATTTCCCAATTTTTCTAACTTAAAATTCGACAAAGATTCCAAAAATATAATCCTTTTTAACGTAGGTTCAGTAGTTTTTTAAATATTTTTTAGAAGTGCATCTATATTATATAATATATATATATATATATATATATATATATATATATATATATATATATATATATATATATATATATATATATATATATATATATATATATATATATATATATATATATATATATATATATATAAGTAAAGTTTTCCTATGTATACCACTAAGGAAATCTGCGAAAGGATGCATGGAAGTCCAGAGTAGTGTCTGGTCAGCTTCCAACTGCATGGACAATAACGCCTTCATTTGCCAGCTTACGAGATGCTACTATTTTGACTACGCAGTTACTAACAGGATAAACTCCAGCCAGGGGTAAGCAACAGGTAAAGACCACACACACACACACACACTTCAAAAGTAAACAAACTTATTACCTATACTATTTTCCTCAAAAAATAAACTTATAAATTTTCATAGTAGGTATGAACAGAGTTTTAGAAGCAAATTATAACGTTAAATAAATACTGCACAAAAAGAATTCATTAAAACGTTTGCACAAACTCGCACGCGCGCACACGCACACCATATATATATATATATATATATAATATATATATATATATATATATATATATATATATATATATATATATATATATATATATATATATATATATTATATATATATATATATATATATATATATATATATATATATATATATATATATATATATATATATATATATATATATATATATATATATATATATATATATATATATATATATATATATATATAATATATATATATATATATATATATATGTAATGCGCGCGCGTGTGACAAAATGGTTAAACATTTTCTAGAAGTTCAAATCGAACGTCAAGTTCAAAACGCAGCAACTTATAATAATAATAATGTTGTCAATTTCAAATTTGGAAAACTAACTTAAAATTATCATGTAACATCCTTAAGAGAATGTAAAAGCTAACGAAGAAACATTGTATAGGAATATATTTCAAAAATATCAACTTAATAATCTATTCATATGTTATTCGTTCTAAATGCTTATATAGAATATAATCTTACAAATTAATGTTCTGAGTCATTGTGTGTTAGGATGTTTCAGTATATATATATATATATATATATATATATATATATATATATATATATATATATATATATATATATATATATATATATATATATATATATATATATATATATATACAGAAAAACAAGTAAGGAAAGCAGTATCGGAGAAGGTAATAAAAGATTAACAAAACTTAACAAGGATGAAAGAACAGTAGTAACTTTATCATCAGAAAATCATAAACAAAACCAAGGATTCAAACCCTTCAGGAACCCAGTCAAGCCCTTACAGCAACAGAATTTCAATCCTTCGACAGAACATTCAAAACCTGCAAAACCAACAACCCCTCTTCCCAAATCCAGGAAACCAGGAGAAAATTCCTCCCCCTAATCAAGCCAATGAAATCGTCCCAAAACAAGTACCAATCCTTTCGCAAGAAATTCTTCCTCCTTTGAGAAATTTTGAGGCAGCAAATTCCCTTTCCCCCGAAGATCCCCCCAGCAACAGGAGCTTTAATAAACAAGAACTTAGGTGAAATGCGACGACTTCGTCGGAAGGAAGAGTTTAGTTGGGCTTTTGCTTAATTAAGAGTTTTAAAAAAACAAAACAAATTTGGGCATTAAATTTTTTAATTTATTTATATGTAAGACGGTGACTGTAATAATAATAATAATAATAATAATAATAATAATAATAATAATAATAATAATAAAATTTTTTAAAATTTTAAATTTTATTTTCTTAACTTTAAGGGAACATTACTGCAACTTTTAAATAAATAATAATAATAATAATGATAATAATAATAATAATAATCTTTAATAGTTACAGGAATTTTATCCTATTTTTGCACTTTCCAGTTAGCCAAATTAAGTATTTAAATGAGCTAGTCCAATCCAAAATGGACTTTTATCTCTTTAATATTCACAAACAAATTCACTTCAACTTTAGAAAATATATCTCCTAATATACGTAAATTACAGGCTAAGATATTATATTTAACTGAGAAACAAATAATGGCGTTCTTTCTTAATTTAACTTCAAGTTGGATAAAAATTTGTAAAATACTTTTTTATTACTATTTCTACGACGTCAATCTGTGAAGCCCAGATTATAAGAATTTATTTAGTTATTGATAGAAGAGAATGGGTCATTCTAAAACCAATTTACAAATTATTAATTTTTCCCTTTCCTAACAACAGTCACTAATCAACAAGCAATAACTTTCAAAGTCTAAACACTGCAGACTCACTCTACAAGTAACTAATAAAATACAAATATAAATCCCTGAAGAGGTAAGAAATTTTTTAATTACTTTTTAATAATTTTTAAAAAAAAAACTACATCCAACTACTTTCGTTTAGAAAGTTTTTAAAAATATTCTTTTTTTCTAATTTAGATATAAATTAATTCCACATCGGCAGATTTTGTTGGCGTGAAAGTTCTTATTCCTTCACCGTCAATTGTGGTGCTTTACCTCTTATTTTACTCCTACTTTTTATATCTGGCGTCTTCCTCAGCTGATCTCCTAACTATTCATTCTTATTACGATGATTCTATTCTAATTTTACACTCATTTCAAATTTGCGCCATCTTTTGCATCTTCTCGTCTTTGGCTTCCCATTCAATTTTGGCTGATCTGAATAGGATTTCTGGGTCGATAGCCACTACCAATAAACTTCAACAATTTAACATCTCGATTTCTGTTTATCCCTCTCTTAAATGCTCCAAACTTCCCTACCACCTTTCGAAGGCTTTAACCGTCTCATATTTTGATTATTTAAACATTCTTAATTCTAAATAATAAACAAAAATTGTCTTGAAAAATTGAAAGTTACTAAGGTGGCTTTAAAAAAAGATGGAAGCCTTGCTCGTATTGAGAATCTTTTTTTTCCGGCACAGTTATTCAAACTGTTTAACGGTCTATTCCGTCCCATGACGGGGAGTGGCCCAATTCAACCTGGATAGGATTGAGGCTAAGACTAAGAGACTTTAAGAGATAGAAAAAACTGTACTTTTCTAACTCCCTCAATACTTTATATTTACAAAGTGGTGTTGGCTCTGTCCCATTTCTACAGGCACTACAACACCAGATAATCAAGGAGTTGTCCTATAAAATTACACCATCATTACGAAGCCCTCAAAGCATATATATATATATATATATATATATATATATATATATATATATATATATATATATATATATATATATATATATATATATATATATATATATATATATATATATATATATATATATATATATATATATATATATATATATATATATATATATATATATATAAAGTATGACTTACTTGCCGTATATGACACCCTCAGGATTAAGCATAGGAACGATCTTGAATATAAAAATGTCCCTGAGAGCTCTTGCTTCTTCAGTTTGACCTAAAAGAAACTTAATCGTTCCCTCCATAACCCAAGACGAATTACTTTCCCCAGGGTGAACACGAGCCGTTAAGAATATCACCTCTTTGTCCTGTAAAAATAGTAAACGTAAAATATCTTAACCTCCACTGAATTACGTTCACGGAAAGTCAAATACAATTTGAAATACACGGGAACAAATTATAATTTTAACGTTTAAAATAATACAAATCGATAACAAAAACGCAAATAAAATCTTTACAATTCAAAATTATAGAAAATATTAAGACATGAATAAAAAAAAGTGTAAAAAGCTACCTCATTACCTTTGCTTTTTTATTAGTGTTCGTAATAGTAAGAAGAGGAACAGCGTTGCCGTTTAATGTTTGACAAAGAGTTTGGTTTCTGTAAAATAATTTATCTGACAACTTTACCGAATCAAGAGATGAAAGGAATGTCTGGATATAATATATATATATATATATATATATATATATATATATATATATATATATATATATATATATATATATATATATATATATATATATATATATATATATATATATATATATATATATATATATATATATTATATATATTAATAATAACGAGTACTTTCTACAGGGTCACTCTAGCTCTCTAAAAATGACTATACTTTATATATATATATATATATATATATATATATATATATATATATATATATATATATATATATATATATATATATATATATATATATATATATATATATATATTAAAAACTTTACAAGATGTAAAGCTGAAAATTCAGGAGGTGCGTAATGTTCTAACCTCTCCCCCTCCACCTATATATATATAATATATATATATATATATATATATATATATATATATATATATATATATATATATATATATATATATATATATATATATATATATATATATATATATATATATATATATATATATATATATATATATATTAACAAACTTAGTTTTATATATATATTTTATTACTTTCAATGTTACTCAATTATAAAAATATTACACTTAAGTAAATATTTTTTTATATTGTAAGTTGCTCACATCAAAGACTGATAAAAATGAAGTATTAATTTACAAAATTTTCCTAATACATAAAATGGGGCTACGAACTGCAACATTGCGCTATGTCCTTTAAATCAAGGCAAAAAAAAAACAAAAAAAAAACTTGTATTAAGTAAATTCCAAAAAATGGTAACAAATATAAAATAGTAATGGTAATATCTCTTAATTGCTAATAATAATAATAATAATAATAATAATAATGTTGCATCGCTAACGCTCCTCCCGAACGCTACACCTTCGGGCTTGCCTAAAGTTCGTCGGGCTTTTCCCTCCGATTTAAAAGGTTAAATAAATCTATTTCTAACCAAAAACTTAAATATATTCATTTAAAGAAAGGTCTCTTTAAAAGCATAAAGATATATATATATATATATATATATATATATATATATATATATATATATATATAATATATATATATATATAATATATATATATATATATATATATATATATATATATATATATATTATATTCTTTGTATCACTCAAATGACAAAAATAAATTTTTCCCTTTTCAATATTTCTATCCTCCACTTTTTCTGCTTCTTTTTCACACTCCTGTTTAAGGAAATATTTTTCCTATTGACAAAATAGATCGATTTTAATTGTTCAATGGTAATATGTTAAAAGGTGGCAATGGGACCTACCTGCAACTTCGTGAAGGTGTATGGATAATGATAGGCCAGATACACAACGTCATTCGAATGCGGAAATTTTATAGTCATGGAAACGGTATAATAGCTCTTTCCGGTGCCCTTCCTGAATTTTGAATTTTCAGAGTTTTTGGGTATCCTTGCAAAATGATTTTTATGGTAGCAAATATCATACCCGGTTCGAACCCACGCCGTTCGACCTAATAATGAATCCTTTACACTAAATATTACCGGTTTCATTCCTGTAAATATAAGATTGAAAATTGTTGAGAGATTCAAAATAATAATAATAATAATAATAATAATAATAATAATAATAATAATAATAATAATAATAATAATAATAATAATAATCTAAAATTTATTTATTTTTCGTTGAGAAACAATACATGAATATTTAAATTTTTAATACTACACTCATAGAGCAAAAAGAAATTCTAATTCAAAACATACCCTCTTCAAATATTAATGAAAAAAAAAGGTATTCAAATAAATAAATTTTAGTCTGTCCCAAAAAAGACAAATAAAATTAATTTAAAACTAAAAAAGGAAATATATTATGGACACTAACCAAAATTGAATTCACTATTTGGCTTTTCGTTATTAATAATGTTAAATATATAAGGCACTCCAGCTTCCATGTTTGAAACTTCAAAATAAAACCACTGATGGTGATGCCAAGAGTTCACATCCGAATTTAAAACGAGATCGTACTCGTACGGGGCAATCTGCAAATTAAGAAGAGCAAAATCAATAATAATAATAATAATAATAATAATAATAATAATAATAATAATAATAATAATAATAATAATAATAATAATATTCTCCTCGATACTTTCAGTCATTACTTCTAGGGATACAAAATCTGTAATAATTAAAATGATATACAATGTGCTACAGTTTTGCAAAACTTTAGAAGCAGTTTCAATACTGGAACTTCAGGAACCTAATTTCACTTTGTACAAAATTATGGAATCATGTCCTTATTATCTCAGTAATAGGATTAGACTTTTAACGATAGTTTTGAGTTATATAAATGACAGGATTTAAAATACCAATTAGCAATTATAGTTCGGAGCACGGTCAAGGAAAGAAGAAATACGAAATGAATACTGAAGATATTCGCCTTGATGACAAGGCAAGCAAGTTGGGGAAAGATCAGCTGATACTGCTAGTCAATAAAATATTATTCGGAGTATAGTAAAATAGTAGGATACTAATTTAATGAAAAAAGCAGTTTTCATAAGTATCCTCATTAGTTTTTGCGTGTCGGAAATATAAAATACTATGAAGCAATACCCAATGAAAGAGAAGCATCTCGTTTCTCTTTTCATTATAGGAAGCAAAACTTTAAAGAAAAAAAGAATTAAATGTTACAGTAAACTTTTGTTCCACTGAAAAATAAATAAATAAACTGCATTTATATCTTAAATTAATTTCGTTTCTTGCGAATTCATTGATAGGAGAAAAACCGAGAACATTTTAACTTATATAAACAAATTAAAAACATTCAACACAAAATCCAAGCCTCATGGTCAAAATATTTTTTTTCCCTTCAAATCAAGATTCGTAAAAAAATACAAATTTACTGAAAGTGCTTACTTACTTTCTGATTATGACCAAGGTAGCTGAAGTTCCAAAATAAGTATTTAAAAATTTAAAAATCGGTTTTATTTTCCCCAATTTTAAATTCAGAAAATAAATTTGAGGATGAAAGTTGACATTTAAAGAAATAAAATTAAAGAAACACCTTTTCGGGAGCAGATTTTTTCCTATTGACGAGAATAATTCTGTAATAAAAACTTTCAGCACAACCCATTTGGAAAGAAATCTTTTAAACTTAATTAAAAAACTTTTAAAATCGGCTTTATTTGTTCCTTTTCATTGATAATAATAATTATTATTATTAGTATTAGTAACAGTAGTAGTTGTAATTATAGCAGTAGTAATAGTATTTACCTGAATAGCTCTTCTTAAATTTCCACTCTCAAATCTAGATTCAAAATTTAAATGATTTACAGAAATATCTTTTTTTCCAACTCTTTTCTCATCCCAATTGTTTAGCGAGCTGTAAATAATAAAATAATAATAATAATAATAATAATAATAATAATAATAATAATAATAATATTCTCCTCGATACTTTCAGTCATTACTTCTAGGGTATTTCTTTTTAGGATAACAAAATATATATCTGCCAGGTCAACATACTTAATAAAATAATATAATACTAGCAAAAGCGTAAGTCACTGTGTAAGTTAGTTTTAAGCTTTTTATTTCATCACTATTACTAAAGGAAAAGTAAGAACAACATATGGTAAAAGTTTTGAAATTTTCTTTTATAATCAACTACAGTCGAGATGAGAAAAATATTACTTGTTAAAATACAAGGGAAAAGGAATAAACTTTACATTCTAACTTTGTTAAAGTGAAAAAAAAATATTTAAAAAAAATCAAATAAAAATTAAAGAACTGATAGATCAACATAGGTTACATTAGGCTTAATAGGAACCTGTACCTTATTATGAAATAAGAAAAGTACATTTTCAGCAATTAATAAATTACACGTTTTTTTTTAAACATCAAGTATTAGTTTTACATCATAGAACTTGAAACTATGTTATGGCTCATTGATAACATGAATTGTTTTACCACTTGTGTAACAAATTTTAATTTTTAATGTATCTGGCATATCCTTTTTAACATTGCATAGTAATGTTGAAATTTCTGTTAAACTGTTTCAACACATTAAGTTTTAAGGTTTATTTTCCTTAGACTGAGGAAATCCATTCTGTGTTTAATTTCTCTTCTTGCAGAACCAGTAAAGTGCAGTCATCTTACAATTTTCAGTATTAATAGGATAAATATTAAGAAAATGATTGAATATGGAGGGAACTGAATTTTTTCTGGTAATATTATCAAAGTTACAATTTTAGTTAAAGTAAATTAATTCTATTATTATAAATAAATAAAAAATAATAATTATAAAAATCACACTTAGGTATTTAATTTTTCTGAATACGCACTAACCGTATTGGAGGGTCCATTGGTGTTATTAGCTGTCTTGAGTGATCAGATTTTAGAAGGTAATCAAGATCGAAGACGACTTTCTCATGATAGGTGCTCGCATTCAAAACTCTATCCACAGTTCGCAAAGCCTTCTCTCTACAAAAGAATAACATTGGATCAGGTGCTTCAATGACATCGAAAATCAAATTTTAATTTCAATTATATGCTTATTAAAATTTTTTTTTTTTTTAAAAATACCATGTTTCTAATACAATTAAAGTTAGTTTTCTAATTTCTGAAAAATGCCTATAATTTGCAATTGGTTTTCCATTCTCTGAGCCAAAATCGTACGTACATCAATACTAATTAAATTACAATAATAATACTAACATGAAAATAAAACAAAATAATAATAATAATAATAATATTATCAGAATAATAATAATAATAATAATAATAATAAATAATAATAATAATAATAATAATAATAATAATAATAATAATAATAATAATAATAATAATAATAATAATAATGAATTATTATAAAATTTTCCTTCTAAAGCTCTAAATGTTTTATTTTTGGTTGTGGTTAAATTATAAGTACTTTTTTTTATTTTATTTTTCAGGCAAAATTAAATGTTGGTCTATATTATATATCAGCAGTATCTCATCTGAAGACTTGTGACATCTTTAGGGAATAATTTTCAAAAGAGAAAAAATTAAATTACAATAAAATATAATTTATATAATTTATAAAAACTAAAGCTTAAATTCATTTTAATAATAATAATAATAATAATAATAATAATAATAATAATAAATAATAATAATAATAATTTATTAATTATAAGATTTTGTTTATGCTCGCTAGGAGGCTAACCTGATAACTCGTGAATTCTTTTGGTAAAGAGGTTCCAGGGCAGAAGGACCTTCAGCCATAATCATGTCGGGGTAGGCCACTTTAACAAAGTTTATAAAAGTCTTTGTAGAAGAGCTTTGCTGAAGATACATTTCGGAGATTGAGATCTCTTCTTTAAAAAAAAGTTAATATTAAAACATCTGCTTCAACAAAAATATAAAAAATATATAAAATAAATTTTAGCTAAAATATATTTTAAAAAAGTTTAAAAAAAAAATATAATATATAATATATATATATATATATATATATATATATATATATATATATATATATATATATATATATATATATATATATATATATATATATATATATATATATATATATATATATATATATATATATATTAAAGAAAAGAGAGAAGAGAGAGAGAAAAAAACTAATTTTATCTCCTTTCTTTTCCTCTTTCTCACTTTTCAATATTTCAACCTCCAGATCAATCAAATTTTCAATTTATAAAAAAAAAGAAACTGTTCACAAATAATTTAAGAATCTCCAACATACATATTAGTATTTTCAATTTGCTCAATAATTATTAACTGAATGCTAATCTAACAGGTTCCATATTAAAAAAAAGATACAGAAAATAACAGAGAAACCTGTAAGAATTTGAAAAAAAAATTTATAAATATAATAATTGTGCTCTATCAAGAATGGACAAGACATATTTGCGCTATATTCAAAATGATATAGGAAATAGGATGTTAAGTCATCTTTTCTACTAAGATAATGGCGCACGTAACTGGCTGGATTTGTTGAACATTAGAATTAAATAAATAAATAGGTATGAGAATTACAAAATAAATAAACATATCTGTGGAAAAAGTACCTTTTTTAAGTTTCGAAATGGATTTTGGAATTTCATTTTCTTTATCAAGGTTAAAGTCTTGATATTCTTGAAAAAAGACAGCCATCTTGATAAGATCTTCAATACGAGTTGTCTGTGGATTGTAAGATGTTGCCAAGTCAAAGCCTTTTGAATCATCTTCGTCGTCATCATCTTCGCCAAATTCATCTTCATCATCAGATGAATCTCGATCGAGTTCCGTTGTCAAATCTCTCGAGTCTGTAAGATATAAAAATTTAGTTAAACTAAGAAGAGGTTGAAAGTTAAAGCAGCAAATCTTAGTTTTGTAATTTCAAGCCTTGAGAGATATTTACATGATCTACATCTAATATTTCACTTTGATGTGAAAGAAGGAA
>SEYY01001448.1:57500-62500 GCA_009176605.1 Armadillidium nasatum | reverse complement strand
ACAGTACAGGAATGAATTTTAATTTGATTTGCAAACCGCTACATATGGTTGCTTTTTCAATTTAAGCAAGGGTCAAAGCACGTCAATAGATTGTGTTACCCTGGGAGAAAAACGTCTGCGGTTGGCTGCAGAAAAAGTATTCAACGCGTTCAGGGAACTGGCAGCCATCGAGAGCTTTAATTCAATAAGTTGAAAATGTAGAAGTCGCAAGGCGGCAGGTCTGGTCTACATGCGGATGGTCGATGATTTTCCAGAGGAAGCACTGCAGCAAATCTTGTTACACTGTTGTCACATTCAGGAGTACAATAAAATAACCCTATTTGGCAACATATCGCGTCGGATACCTTTGATGGCCGTTTAGAGAATGTGTAACGTTGTGCAGTATGTGTTTGCATTGACCCTAACTCCTTTAACCACAAATCATAAAAGCAATGGGTTATTCTTCATAAATGAAGAACGTGAACATCACTTTTACTGGTCTCTTTCAATGAACGGTAACTTTTTTTTGCGTGAAGAGGGGTGACATAATTCAAATACCCATCCTTTATATGTTCAGCTCGAAGTGATGCGCCAAGTTTCATTTACGGTCACAATTTTGGAAAGAAACTGATTCTCTCTGCTTGGTAACGAACCAGATAATCCAGGTAAGCACCCATTCGTCAAGTCTTCTGCCTTTTATGGAATGCTTGGGAGTTCATTACACGTGAACCTTGCTACATCTCAATCGTTGATGCAGAATAGTAATAACAGTCCCTTTAAACAAGGATACTGTTTTCGCAATCTCGCAGGTAGTGATTACGGGATTCTCCCTCACAAATTTGTCAACGCCAGTGTTCGAATCCATGTTAATGGTCAAGTACTCTTGACGGGGGCTTGACATGTCCTTTATGTTAACAAGTCCTTTACAACCCTCAAAAGATCATCTGAACATTGTACATCGTTGACAGATAGACATTTCCAAATACATCCTTCAAAAGACGATAAATTTCCCCTCTACAAACTTCTTCTGGACATGTTTGGAAGAATCCATACCAAAACTATGTGCACTCATTCCGTTTCTGCAAGTTCCATTGCGCTCACTGACATTATATGCCAACTTCTTGCTTCCAGACATACAACGCCATCAACCGGACCGCAAGTGCATTTCAATAACATATCATATTTATTTGGGAAATATATATATATATATATATATATATATATATATATATATATATATATTATATATATATATATATATATATATATATATCCGACCGGGGTTGGAATTTGGCCGGGGCCGGGGCCGGGGTCACCCAAATTTGGCCGGGGCCGGGGCCGGGGTTCTGGCCGGGGTTTCCTAAAATTTGTAAAGAGGTCAAAAGCACTGAAATTTTAGGTTAAGAAAATTAGATATAAGGTTTATTTAATTGTAAGGAAGGAGTAGAATAGCCAACATTCACTTAAATTAATGATTATATGCATTTTCTAAAAAAAAAAAAATCAAAAAATTACAGTTTTGTATAGTTAAAGTTTAAAAAAAGTACAAAAATTAAAAAAAAAAAAATATTCTAATTCATAATAGTGATTCAACAGGTTTACTTAAGTAAGACCCTAAGGTAAAGTTTGAAAAAATGTAAGATATAAAATTATCAATTTAACCTGTATTTATACATATCATTGTTATTTTATTGCCATGTATCAAACTTGTATCATTTAGCTGCATTATTTAAAAATTATTATTTTGTTTATACTTTCAGTCAATATGGCTAAAAGATCAGCTTCTGCAGTATTTGAATACTTTACAATGTTTCAGGATAGGCTCGAAATAGCTAAATGTAACATCTGCAGTCAGAAAATTAGAAGAGAACCTCCGGGTGCTACAAGTAAAAAAATTTCAACCAAATCTTTTTGGAGTATCTAAAATCAAAACACAAAGATGAACATTCACTAGCAGAAAAGGAGCGGTCAAAAGAAACAGAAAAGAAAAAAAATCTTAAATTTCTTATATTTTGTTTGAAATTTTTTTTTTATTATTTGACTGATTGAGCTGAAATTTTCAAAGTATGTGAATTTTTTCACGAAGTTCTGAGTTGATTTCGAGCATTTTTTGAGTCTATAACGGTTTGAAACTTATTTGGACCCAAAGTTGAAAAAAATGAATAACTGGGTCAAACCACTGGTCCACATGAGCTGAAAATTTAAGCTGAATACCTTTGCCCCAATTTCTTGCATTGGTGGGAATAGGATTTTTGATATCACGTCTAGAAAAAAGTTATATAAGCACTTGAAAAAAAATTTGCAAAAATCGTACCCTTCTGGAGGAAAAAAATTATTTATAAAAAACGCTACCTACTATTTTTTTTTATTTGTGAATATTGTTTAGAAGAGGGACAGGGCAACAATATTTATTTAGTGCATATTTAAATGCTCTTTGTTTGAAGCGAGATATAGCCTCTCAAACTTTGGGAATTTTTGAAATTTGGCCAAAAATGGACCTTTTTGAAGGCTATATCTCAAAACCAACGAATCTCATCGAATAAAGTACATAGAGGAATTTGTAGCCCCACCCCTCCTCTATACACACACAAAAATAGGAAATGTCATAGTTGTATTTTTTTTTTTTTTTTTAAATTTTGTCTGAAAAGGTGGATTTTTTTAGTTCAAAAAAATTTTTTTTTTCTATAGTTGGTCAGTTTTTGGCTTATAACATTTTTCCTATAACTCTGGGAACAAAAGTCTATTAGAGACTTTTGTATCCCATTTAATTTTGAATAAATAGTCCAATTTTCAGCTCATTCTAAAAAGTGGTTTGGCACCGCCATTCAATTAAAAAAGGGTAAAATTTCAAAAAAAAAAAAAAAAAAAAAAAAAAACTTTTAACCGTAATAGACTCGGAAAAACGCTAGAAATGGACTTTTCTTACCGGTAAAAAATCTATATAACTGAAAGTTTCAGCAGAATCGGCTGAAAATTAAAAAAAAAAAAAAAAAAAAATTTTTAAGTATAATTTGCCATTTTAACCCCGGCCGGCAACCCCGGTTTTCCCTGATTTTTGGCCGGGGCCGGGGTCAGTAAAAATGGCCGGGGTTGGCCGGGGCCGGGGCCCCGGTCGGTTCATAATATATATATATATATATATATATATATATATATATATATATATATATATATTATATATATATATATATATATATATATATATATATATATATATATATTATATAATGAATTACTACTAATATTCAATTTTACATACCAGCAGTAGGCTGCAATATGCAAATTTAAATAATAATGAAACTACATTAAAAATGCTCAGGATAACCTAAAACCAATATGGGACAATTCTTTTTCCCAGAGATTTTAAGAAATAATTTTTATGCTAAAATAAGAAAATTACCCTAAATGGTCTTAAGTTCTTTATGTCATATGTGGACAAGTAATTATGATTGTCTGCCTAAAAGTCTACCGGATAGATTGCAAAGAAAAAAATGAATTATTATTTTTGATCCTTTGATCAATAGTATTTAACTTCAACGTGCCAACATGTAAGTTTTTGATGGAATTTTTTTTCTTTCTTTAAATATTATAATTATATATATATATATATATATATATATATATATATATATATATATATATATATATATATATATATATATATATATATATATATATATATATATATATATATATATATATATATAATATATATTTTTTTTTTTTTTTTTTTTTTTTTTTTTTTTTTTCCTTAATAATTACATGTCAGTAAAATTTAATTTATAAATCTAATTAAATTAAAATAAATAATAAAAAAATCACTTAAAAAATTTGTAGCTAAAAAATTTTCTGGCTACTTGGTTTTTTGGACACACCTTAGAAACAAAACTGATTGCAAAGCAGAATTTACATTTTCTGCAAAATGCAATAATCTCTGGGCTGGTACTTGCAGACCACCATTATATCTTTGGAGCTAAGACTATGTCTGAAGCTCTCCATAATACTTGGCATCTTATAAAAATTACAAGAAAACAATTACATTGGCCAATGGAAATTAAAAAGTATTTGTTAACATACTAAATTTTTTTTTTATTTTTTGAGCAAATGTCTTCATAAAAGATACACCAGCTGTATATAAAAGAAAAAGAGGCCAAAGCACACTCTTGACCAAGAACCCCACCAGAAGAATCTTTTGGAGATCAAAACTCAAATCTAAAGGGTATGTAAAAAATTTTCCTCTTGTTTAATGCTGTTTAAATAATAGAAATTTGCCCTTTTATATTATATTATATAATATAGTACATAGAAAGGAGATTTAAACTTTTATTTTTCAATCTCTACAAAAAAAAATTTAATATAAAAAAAAATATATTTTAAAAACATTTAAAATTAGATTCTAGAAATCAAATTTTTTGTAGCAATCAAAAAAACTAGTCTTTAATATCTTTTTCAGACTTGACTTGGCTCAATCATTAAATTGTAGAATAAGTACAGAAAGAAGAAACTTCAGCATAGAAAAGGACAAATACTCCAAATCTTTAATTTTCTTCATAATGAATCATGTATAAAGTCAAATTTTAATAAAGTTTTTTTGATTTTTTTTTTTTTTAGTAAAAAAGAAAAATAACTGGAGTAATTATTTCCCCATTCTATTTTTTCTTCCTAAATTAGTAGATTTCTGTCTACCTACAACAAACAATTACTTTTATAGTTTTATTCCATGCATAGATGTAAGTAGGCCAATGTCTAAAATTGACGCAACTTCAATATATATATATATATTACAATATATATATATATATTATATATATATATATATATATATATATATATATATAATATATATATATATATATATATAATATATATATATATATATATATATATATATAATTATATTCATTCTAGAAGCTGTCTCCTAACCAAATAAACAACTTACCCCAATGAAAGCCACAAGTCTATTGATTAGAACCGAGTCTCTGCTTCCCAAAACTGATAGGAAAAGGTTTCTTTCTGGCTTA
>SEYY01001448.1:47500-52500 GCA_009176605.1 Armadillidium nasatum | reverse complement strand
AGAAGAAGAAGAAGAAGAAGAAGAAGAAGAAGAAGAAGAAGAAGAAGAAGAAAGAAGAAGAAGAAGAGAGAAAGAAGAAGAAGAAGAAGAAAGAAGAAGAAGAAGAAGAAGAAGAAGAAGAAGAAGAAGAAGAAGAAGAAGAAGAAGAAGAAGAAGAAGAAGAAGAAGAAGAAGAAGAAGAAGAAGAAGAAGAAGAAGAAGAAGAAGAAGAAGAAGGAGAAGAGAAGAAGAAGAAGAAGAAGAAGAAGAAGAAGAAGAAGAAGAAGAAGAGAGAAGAAGAAGAAGAAGAAGAAGAAGAAGAAGAAGAAGAAGAAGAAGAAGAAGAAGAAGAAGAAGAAGAAGAAGAAGAAGAAGAAGAAGAAGAAGAAGAAGAAGAAGAAGAAGAAGAAGAAGAAGAAGAAGAAGAAGAAGAAGAAGAAGAAGAAGAAGAAGAAGAAGAAGAAGAAGAAGAAGAAGAAGAAGGTTCGTGAAAGGACAGAACCGTGAGAAACGCCACTAAATATAGATTTAAAAGATGAAAGGTGGTTGTCTAGAACTGCTACTATAGAACGATCGCAATCGAAATTAGAAGAAAGAAAAGATACTGAAAGAGAGACCTTTGAAAATCCACACAATGAGACAGCTTACATCAAAGGCTTTCGATATGTCAAGGACCACAGCAAAAGATTTGCCGAAATACCAAAGATTTTATGACTAAGGATAAGAAATAAGGAAAAGCAGATCATTTTTCGAAAAGGCTTAATGAGTACACGCTTCCAGCAAGGAAGAAATGACAAAATGGAAACACAGAGATAAAAGTTTCCCAAGACAGGGTGCAAGCTCAGAAGCACAAGTTTGAAGAAGAACAAGATGAGCGATACCATCTGGTTCATACCCAATTTTATTGTTAGGCTCAGAGAGAGCCGAAATTCTATCTCACAAGAAAATAGAATTAGTCATAAATAAGTTGGAAGGGGTGGAGGAGAAACTCCGGAATTAAAGACAAAGGTTTGAACAAACAGTTTTGTTCTAGCGGAAGTTAAAACAGTAGTTGTAATGACGGTGAAAACAAAATTAGAGTTGACATTTTTGGAAAATGTCATAAAGATAAAAGAGAAGAAGCAAGATACTGAAATTCTGAGAGAACTTTGAAAATCAACACAATGAGACAGCTCAAACATTCTCACATTCTAATGCCTTGGTAACACTTCCTCTATCCAATTATCCATCAAACCATCAAACATAAATTTAACACCTCACTCACACCCCCTTCCAGCCTTCTCTCCATTTATTCTACAAACCCGTAGATTTTCTTTTCACTTTCCTCAAAGACTCAACTTCATCGACTCATACTGAAAAAATACGAAAATAGCAGCCAAATACCATACAAAAAAAGTTGCATAGACAACAAACAAGATCTACTATAAAAATAAACCTAATACCATCTGAAAGCAATTTTTGTATTGTTCACAGCCTATTTAGGAGAAGATTGACTGGTCTCAGTTTTCCAAGTTGGCGACATTTGGAGGAGTGAATCTTCAACTGTACTTGAAGATTCATAACTGAATACCCAGATCAATTTATAATATATGTTTTACAAAGGAGAAAAGAAGAATTAAAGAATTTTTAGTGGTAGAAGAGATTTTAAAAAAATAACAGTGTATGCATTTAACCTTTTAATTAACAGGAACATTTAACATACTAACAAATCAACACTCTACTTATTACAATTTTATATTGTCATTAAAACATTTTTAAAATTATTACTCATAAGGCCATTACTTTGGACTAGAGGTGGAAGTAAAGTTATGCCCTCTCATATATTCTTACATAACTATGAGGTGACTGTTCTTCAAGATCAGACACACAAATTCCTATCATTCCAGAAACGGGAAAAGAATTCTTTGGAAATTGCATTCACAATTGTAGATGGTTTTTATATCTTAACA
Organism: Armadillidium nasatum; assembly: GCA_009176605.1. Classification (NCBI taxonomy): domain Eukaryota; kingdom Metazoa; phylum Arthropoda; class Malacostraca; order Isopoda; family Armadillidiidae; genus Armadillidium; species Armadillidium nasatum. Next base: position 50,572 of record SEYY01001448.1, on the reverse strand, counting down.
AAGGAAACGCACAGACAGAGAAAAAACTTGTTAAAATTAAAAGATATTTATACTTTTGCACTGAGTCATCTTAAGAATGTAAATATGAACCACCAGAGAGGACTCACATAGAGGGTTTATTTTGCGAAGAGATTTAAACATTTGACATGCAATACATTTAACATATTAGTGCACCCTTGTAAGAATTACTTTTGAGAGGAGTCGCAGTATTCTGCCTGAGAGCTAAAGAATGCATATTCTTACCCTTGTTACTAAAACTAGGGGAATACATTGCTCTCTCATACCATCATCACTTTCCTCCAATCACTTCAGATGCTCTTTAGTTTAAAATATCAAATTTCAATCCATCATACACAAGATCATGAAAATGAACTTCAATACTGGTATAATTCCTATTTTATTATTTACATCAGTATGCAAAAATTATCAGAAGGAAAATCACTTTTAGAATACCTGTCAATAATACCTGCGTTAATTGAGGTACGAACTCAAAATTTTAAATAAAATACATTTTATATATATATTATATATATATATATATATATATATATATATATATATATATATATATATATATATATATATATATATATATATATAATATATATATATATATATATATATTATATATATATATATATATATATATATATATGGCAAGAATCATAAAATAAATTTTAAAAAATCGTGAAATGTTAGGGGTAAACATTTGAAATTTCAGAGACACATAAACTTTAAAATTTAAAAATAACAACAAAAATAAGACAAAGCTGTTATTTCGTGTCTGTAACTTATTATCAATATATTAATTACAAACATTATTTCGAAACCACTCAAGGGTCGGGGATTACGCCTCCCCTCGTAAACAAAATATTCACGTGCAATGCATTTTATATACTACTACTACGACTAATAATAATAATAATAATAATAATAATAATTTCAATAAAAAAATAAATCCAGGAAACACTGAAATATGAATGTAAACTAAAATTTATAGAACAGACAAAGTAACCGGGTGAGTCATTGCTTTACGCATCGATAAAATAAAAAAATAAAAAAAAAATAAAAAAAAAAAAATTGAAAAAAAAAAAAAAAAAAAAAAAAAAAAAAAAAAAAAATAAAAAAAAAAAAAAAAAAAAAAAAAATGTGCAAAAAAAAAAAAAAAATTTTATTCCACTACCATTAGCGCAACTTTTAAGATTAACATTACTGAATTAGTAAAGAAAAATACTACTACTACTACTACTACTAATAATAATAATAATAATAATAATAATGAACCTTTATATAAAATAAAAAAATACTTATACTTTAAATTGTCAATAAAATATTAAATATTTACTGTTGTGTTGCTGCTATTATTATTATTATTATTATTATTATTATTATTATTATTATATTATTATTATTATTATTATTATTATTATTATTAAATTAATATTTAAAAAAAAAAAAAAAAAAAAAATTTATATATTATATATATATATATATATATATATATATATATATATATATATATATATATATATATATATATATATATTTATATATATATATATATATATATATATATATATATATATATATATATATATATATATATTAAAAAAAAAAAAAAAAAAAAAAAAAAAAAAAAAAAAAATAAAAATTAATAAAATATAAATATATACAGTATTTTCTATAATACTTAATTATTTATACTGATTTTACGATATATTATCAGGTGAAATATTAATGAAAATATATATATAATTGTTAAGCATAAAGTTTAATGGAGTTAGAAACTTACTTGCCGATCGAAGTGCTGTTTGTGCGCCTGTGACAGCTTTCAAAACGTTTCCGGTAATCTCTTGAGAAGGAGAACCCTCGAGACTTAAATGCAACATCAAAAGATGTTCTTCCAAAAGACAATGCTTTTCATCCTGGTCCTCTGAAAGCGACTCAGAATGAAGGGAAAGTCCTCCAGTTTCATATATGTCACCCGTAGAAGGAAATGAACGAGGAGCTTCAAATTTGGATTCCAAATTTTCTTTGTGAATAGATTTTTTATCAAGTATTGCAACTTTATTTAATACAAGTTTGCTTTGAGAAGTTCGTGTTGTCACATTGTGCTGACTTAGCAAAATAATCCTTCAACTGACTTTCTTCATCGAAAACAGCGATATCTTCTATAACAACATCTACGAGAGACTCCTCATCTTCACATTCCATCATTTCTTAAGGAATATGCTCTTAATTTTTTTAATTATTTTATAAATTACGTAAAAAAACAACGTAAAAGAGCGTAGCAAATTTTAAGAGCGAATGGTCTCTTATAACAATTAATTTTTTTCAGTTATAAACATGAGAATACTTGTTGCCTAAAATCATCATTTAAAAAAATACAAAACGTAGAATTTAAATTTAAATTATATTGAAGTGAAAATTTACGTCAGTTTATAAATTTTTTATAAAAAATACTGAAATATTTTTAAAAATTTCTCTACAATTAAAATTACTTTACTGGAATGAAAGAAAAACTGTTGAAATCGTATGGAAAAAAAATAGTACAAAAAAAAAAAAAATCACTCAAAAATGAGCGAACAAAAAAAAAATTTATAAGAATAAGATAATAATAATAACGAGCTATTATCATAACAGCTTCGTAACTTCGCTAACAATCAAATCTAACATGACAGGAATTATCATACGTGGTCGCATCCTATTAACAAAATAATTGCTTTAATCGCAATAATTTACCAAGAAAAATAAGATCTAACGTAAGTCATTGACACGCCATTCCTGGCGTCGCAAAGGCGCCCATGAAAATCCCTTTCAGGAGACGTTACGGGAAAATGCATTCGAAATAATCGCATTTGTCAGACATTCTGGAGACCAAACCCATGCAAATAATAGAAGACATCAAGGCTTCCCAAATTTTTCTGAATAAATAAATAAATAAATAAATAAATAAATAAATAAATATAAATAAATATAAAATAAATAAAGAAAATAAAAAAAAAAAAAAATATATATATATTATATATATATATATATATATATATATATATATAATATATAATATATTAT
>SEYY01001448.1:37500-42500 GCA_009176605.1 Armadillidium nasatum | reverse complement strand
TGCAAGTCAAAGGAAGTTGGGAAAACATGTACTCTACTTTACCAGTAGAGTACATGTAAGAGTGAGCATTGCGGTTAAGTCTGGGGTCGGAGAGGTGGACAGAGAAAGGATGAGACTGTGTAGTGTCGCACGAGCCCTTCTCAATGGGGGAGGTATGCGACGTGAGAGTTCAGAAGAGCAATGTCCGTTGTAATATATATATATATATATATATATATATATATATATATATATATATATATATATATATATATATATATATATATATATATATATATATATATATATATATATATATATATATATATATATTAGGGATGGAGTGATACCAAAAAATTTTAACCGATACCGATAATTTTAAACCACCCGATACTGATACCGATACCAATTTTTTTACTGAACTCATGAAGGTTGAAACTGGATTGAAAATATCCAATGACCATAAAATATAGGTTTTCTGCTATCTGAAATACACCTAGTTATTTTGTAGTCACATTGCAAAACAAAACTATTGATAGGTGATATAGGGTTGGTGCTACCAAGACTTTACATCCAACTTGCCCTAGTGCATGGTATATTTTCTTCATTTATTTCTACAATATTCGGCTCTTCAATACAATTTGTGTTAAACACCACCTCTTTTAGACCTAACTCGGGTGCTTGAGCCTTTTGATAGCAAACCATTTTCTGTTTTCTTTTACTGCCTCTATCTTTCATTTTCAGCCAAAGGGGATTGCAATGCATATGTGCACTACGATTTTGTATACTCTCGTGTCTCGTAATCTAGAGTTTTCTGAATTTTCCACATTGTCGCTAAAGCTCTCTTGCCATTCTGCATCTAACTTTAATTGTTCTGCTTAAATATCTCCTAAATTACTAACCATCCAAAATTAACATATTTAATTAAAAATTAAAATTAATAAATAAATAAACTCCTAAACAGGGAACATTCTCTCTTCTTCTCTTTTCTCAGAAATTATATTTAGGTGATTGCAAATGTTCACCGCCGCCAATAACTTTCTTCTAGTTTACATGATACAGGCAGTAAACGTGCCTTTCAATTTTTAATCCAAAACGACCTTAAGTGGTGGGTGCAGCTCCCTACTAGTATCCCTGATTGTCTTGAAGATAAACCGAACATTCTAGATCTTTTTTAAACTTCTAATCCTTCTCCTTATACTGTCAAACTCTATCCTCCACTGGGTTCTTCCGATCGCTTTCTTATCTCTGTATCCTTTTCAATCTTTTCAAGTCTTCCGCAAGAAAGACTCCCGAGTATTTCGAGGAAACGTTATGACATTTTGGTGCCCAAGCTGGTAGGACATTCGGTCGTACTTTTTTGATTTCCTGTGGAATGAATTATCGCTTCCATGGGAGGGGTCCCTCGCATTACAGAGGTGATTCTCTATGGCATAGAGAACTACATTCTATAATCTTTCAACATCTACTAAACCTTACAAACCTTAGTTTAACTCTGTTTATTCTCGTGCTATTTGCTACAAGGATGCTGCCTTCAGGAATTACCGCTGCAATTTCAGAAAATCACGCAATTTATATTTCATCACGAAATCGTGCAAAATTTGTTCTTGTTCTTTGTAACCAAAAACTAATTTCTCAATACAAAATGCAATAATTTTTCTGACTCTTCTTCCTCTCTTTCTGGTAGTTTGCAAAAAATGTCAACTCAAACTTTGCCTCTTCTTCTTTCCCTCCTCTAGTTTTTCCTTTCAGCACAATTACCGTTTTACCTTCTTCAAAAACTGAACTTTTTTGCTCAGACTTTTGCCATTAATTCAACTATAGATGAGCTCGGAACTATATCTCCTCCTTCAACACCCCCCCCCACTTACCAACTTATTTATGTCTAAAATAGTAATTTCTTCAAAACCAGTCCATTTCTGTCTTCCCTTAGCTTTACACTAAGAAGGCGTACGGTATTAATGGCATTTCTAATGTGGTTCTCAAAATTTGTGCTTTCTAGCTTGCACCCTACTTTGGCAGAATATTTCGTCTCTGTCTTTCTACTTCAACCTTCCATTCTCTCTGGAAACGTGATCTCATTCAGCATGTGTCGAAAAAAGGGACCTCTCCAACCGTCCCATTCCTTAAAGCTCCGTTCTTTCTAAAGCTTTTTGTTAAGATTTGGGAAGATCTCAAATCTTCTAATCTAATCTAATCTCCATTGCCAATATGGATTTCGTAAAAAAAAGTTTTACTGATGATTTTCTTTCCCTTCTCTCTGACTCTTGGTCCTCCTCTCATCGGCATTTCGGATAATATTTTGATGTCACGCTAGACATATTGAAAGCCTCCGATAGAGTGTTCTACAAATATTTGGTTTTTGAACTTCCATCTTTCGGAATTTATCCTCTCTGATTTTCTTTCCGGTCGTTCTATAGCAGCTGTTGTAGATTACCACAGTTCTTCCTTTAAATCTATTAATAGCGGTGTACCTCAGGTATCTGTCCAAACTCTTTTTCTAGTTTTCATTTACGACTTTCTCTCATTTACTTAATCATGTATCCACTCCTATGTTAATGACTCTACCCTTCATTACTCTTTCCAATTAAAAAGACGGCACTCCCAACGGCAGTTAATTGACACAAGAATGGCGGCCTTGGAGCAACTAACATTTGACCTTTCTCGTATTTCAATCTGGGACAGAGAAAATAAGGTTGTTTTCAATATCTCAAAAAGTGTGAAAACACTCCCTGGGAGCTTAAATAAAACTCAAGGACTGGCACAGAAACGAACGAGCCGAAAAACATCTTTTAGAATTTAGAGCACTCTAGGAGAGGGACTTTTAAGAGCAGTTGGCGAAAAATGCTGGTCTTACTAACAGGGTAAAACCCTTCCAGGGAGAATATATATATATATATATATATATATATATATATATATATATATATATATATATATATATATATATATATATATATATATATATATATATATATATATATATATATATATATATATATAATTTTGTTCTTCACAGTTAAAAAATCTGGTATCGGTATCGGTCACTAATTGACGATACCACACCTTAAAATATACCGATACTTCACTCAATCCCTTATATATATATATTATATATATATATATATATATATATATATATATATATATATATATATATATATATATATATATATATATATATATATATATATATATATATATATATATATATATATATATGAGCGTCCCGTAGCTCAGTTGGCAGAGGGCTCGCTTAGCACGCGAGAGGACCGAGGTTCGAGGCTCGGTCGGGACGTGGGAATTTGTCATTCCCATTTACGCTAGCTCTGGCTCACTCAGCCGTTAATGAGTACACTAGTGAAATGCTTGTCACTGGTGGGTAATAATCCGGTATCCGCGATAGGTCTGGCCAGCCAGCGGTGTAGCCGTTAGGGCCTTGCTACCCTGTGGGTCTTCCTCGAAGAGTTCCAACTGACAGGACCTGTCCTACCTAGGGGTTGGTGATATATTATATATATATATATATATATATATATATATATATATATATATATATATATATATATATATATATATATATATATATATATATATATATATATATATATATATATAAAAAAAAAAAAAAAAAAAAAAATTTAAAAAAAAAAATATTCAAACTAATCTTTTAGCAAAACACAAGAAGAAAAAAAAAAGGTGAGGGGTATGGGGGTGGGGAAACTTCAAATGACTTCCGTCAAGTTGGGTGCGTGTCAACACTATGGGATCATGCATTTAATTTTTTTTTTTGCAAAGGAGAGCGAACAACAGACGCGTTTGATCGCGTGTCCCATTAAATCCTGCGTTGGCAAATACACATCATTTTAAACGATCAACATCTTGCGCCAATGTCGCATGTTTTCAACGCTTTTTTTTATGCGTTATTATTGACCGGTAATTCGAGGAAGTTCCTACGCTCGTTTTCACTTTTTTTCCTCTTTTTTTATATATATTTTTTTTTTTTTACTCTGAAAATATTTAGAAAAGTTTTTCTTCACTTCCTTATAATATATGTTTTGCGTTTTAAGTAAAGGTAGGAAATTGGCATATACAAAAAAAAATTACGCAGTTATAAGGGATAAAGTGTACACAAAGCAACCATCATATATATATATATATATATATATATATATTATATATATATATATATATATATATATATATATATATATATATATATATATTATATATATATATATATATATATATATATATATATATATATACGAGTATATATATATATATCGGAGTTATGACATGGTTTTTGTATAATATGTGAATTCCTGTACCAGAAATGGATGATTTACAGAAAAGTTATGAAAAAGGGGCTTAATTACGTTTAATTTATATAAAACGTTGTCACCCCTAATACAAAATTGAGATTGTGTCAAATGCTACAAACAAGAAGTATTGAAATAGAAATTATGTATTTTGTACCATAGAAATAAAATGTTAAATACTCCAAACGTTAATCTATACTATCCAATTACACCATTCGAGTTTGATAATAATGCTTCTGAAATATTTTGATTTGTACCCTATAGAAATATAACTTCAATAACACCCTGTATGTGTATAAAGTGAAATTGATATTTCGGTTTAGGGGAAGGGGGGGACCTTTTTCAAATACTAAATCAAATTAATACCTTTTCCATTACTTTTAACCAACGTTAATCTTCTAGAAATGTGGCAAATATCTATCTTCAGTCAACCTGCTCAAGATAGTCCTCCCAGATGCGCTCCTCGCGAACCTTTATTAAGTGACCAAAGTATAGTGCATGATGGAAAGCTCAAAGGACGGCGAAAATTAGAAGAAAAATTTCCTTCAAGAATTTCCAAGGGCTTGCACCACCTGGGATTGCGCCTTGATGTTGGGAGAGGCGTAAATCTAACTCGGAGACTGCCTGAAATTTGGCAAAAAATGTAATCTTTGGGGAGCAATAGTCTCTACGAAGGAAACTAATGTTGCAGACCCCATC
>SEYY01001448.1:22500-27500 GCA_009176605.1 Armadillidium nasatum | reverse complement strand
CAATTAAAAGCTGCTCCAAGATTACCTTCCTTGCGACTAGTAACTGTCGTTGGGAAGGGCGCCTTTCAAACTGAAAATAGTAATGAAGAGTGGAGTCATCAGCATAGGAGTGGATAGGAGATGAAGTAACAGAGAGGTCATTAATGAAAAGCAGAAAAAGTGTTGGGGATAAGACAAATCCTTGAGGAACACCACTATTAATAGATTTATAGGAAGAACAATGGTCGTCCACAACAGCTGCTTTAGAACGACCGGAAAGAAAATTAGAGAGAAGAGGATAGATTCCGAACGAGGGAAGTTTGGAAATCAAAGCTTTGTGCCAGACTCTATCGAAAGCTTTCGATATGTCCAGAGCAACAGTAAAATTCACCGAAATGCCGAAGAGCGTAGGACCAAGAGTCAGATAGAAGGGAAAGGAGATCACCAGTAGAGCGTTTCTTACGAGAGCCATACTGGCGATCAGAGATAAGATTAGAAGAATTGAGATCTTTCTATATATATATATATATATATATATATATATATATATATATATATATATATATATATATATATATATATATATATATATATATATATATATATATATATATATATATATATATATATATATATATATATATATATATATATATATATATATATATATATATATATATATATATATATATATATATATATATATATATATATATATATATATATATATAATTATATTTTAAAAAAAAAAAAAAAAAAAAAAAAAAAAAAAAAAATTTAAAAATTTAAAATTTAAAATTTTATTTCAGTTAAAATGAAGCTTGAAACCTTTTCTTTAATAATAAATAAGGACAAAATAACTCTTCACTTACTCACACACACACAATATATATATATATATATATATATATATATATATATATATATATATATATATATATATATATATATATATATATATATATATATATATATATATATATATATATTATATAACACCGTAAACAGTACACACATGACGTGTACTGTTTTGCCCCAAATTAAATGAATCTGAAGAACATTTAATCTTCATTAAATTGACCACAGTTTTGGAACACTAACGACAATGTGTTACTTACTACCAGTACTATGCAAGCAACCAATTTCAGGAAAGAAAAGCAATTAAACATCACATAATAACCACCCAGTGATGAAAACGCATATACAATATCACAATCAATCAACCAGAGTCGTGACTCAGTGTAGCCCGATGTTCGACATAAAAAAAAAAAATATAAAAATGTAAATCAATTTTTCTCCTTCCATCTTCTGACTCACTCTTAAAAATTCCACGGCACGGTGTTGAAAACGCCTGCAATAAAGATAACATAAATCGGATGGCATCATACAATACTGGTGAACACCTCTCTCAAAATAACTTCTGATTTATCGTTTTTTTTTTTTTTTTTTTTAAACAATACCTTCTTTCTTTGATAGAAGCTCTTAATTCTTAATTGTTTTAAAATACTTCTCATCTATTTTCAGTCTTTCTAAGACCTTCATAGAGCCATAGTGCATTTTCATAGTCAGTAAACTAGAGGTACAGAAGTCCATTCAGACTTCATAATTTTCCTTGTCAAATTATCAGTACAATTATGACATTTCAATTGACTTTCCCTGTAACCAAATCATATAGGTCTTCAGAGATTTGCTGTCTAACGTTATTCTTTATTCTTACAACCCATATCTGGACCTTCGTAACTTTGGTCATGATAATATTTGTAAAAAAATAATATAGTCTAAAGTACCCTGAATACCGACCTACTTATCTGCCATCGTACTACTACTTTACATTCCATTATAGTTTCCATTTGCAAATATGCTTTCTTCTAGAAAATAAATTCTACAATAGTCTTCTATTGTTTCTATTGCAATTATCCTCATTTATTGATTTTCGTCTTTACGATGGTAGCTTCCCCTCCTTTCATTATTGGTAGCCCCACTTTGTTGCAATGGACGTTCAAAACCTTTGGTTTATCACCCTTCAATAACTTTGAAATGAACTAGCTCAATCTCTACAATCTTTTCCTCCCTCTAAACTAATTTTTATTCATTACCATTCTTTGTTTATACGTTCTACAATATACCTTAGAAATCTTTTCGTATATTTAATCGAATATCTATTTTCTTATATCATTAGCAGGTCACTCCTAGACTAACTCTCAATATCTAAGCAAAAATTACATTTATACTATATATGTTCATTAATCATTTCGAAAATATGTTCGATCATCCATTTTCTTTTTACTTTTCAATTGCCTCTTACGAATAACCGTTTCACTCTTTTCTTGATGAGTCTTTGTAGTAACTGCCAGTGTTCTAACTGTTCTTCTTCTGTTTTCTCTTACATTCTCATTCATAGCTTCTATTTAGATTCGGCTGTAACACGGTTCTCAAGCTTTTATGTCAGCATCTTTCTTCAAAAATGCAAACTACGGATTTCACAAAGAGTTTCTTTAAGTAACCCTTTTCAATTTCAGCTTAATTTGTTGTAGCCACAGAAGTATGATGTCGCAGAAGTCCCCTCCAGGACAATATTGACCTTATACTAAAATATTTCAGGAATCTTACTTAAATAAAGCAATATAATCTATTTGATATACAATACAGAAATACAATATATTTGACTTTATTATTATTATATATATATATATATATATATATATATATATATATATATATAATATATATATATATATATATATATATATATATATATATATATATATATATATATATTATATATATATCCTCTGGTGCGCAAAGGCCAGAGTCCTACCGATTTTCGATAGAGTTGGGGATAACAGAAACAATTTCGATTAAAGGCCGACATGTCCCGATACATGACGTTTGAAAGTGTGCAAAAGGGAGTTGGGAAAACAGATAAAGGGAGTGTGTTTCAGATTTTGCCAGTAAAGTACATGTAGGACTGAGCATAGGATTTAGTCTGTGAGAGTTGGACAGAGAAAGAATGAGACTGGCATGTCGCACGAGCCCTTCTCAATGGAGGAGGTATGCGACGTGAAAGTTCAGAAGAGTAGTGTCCGTTATAATAGAAATAGTATGAAAGAACAAACGCAACAATTCGAAGGGCAGAAAAAGATTGAAGAGAGAGCAGTGTGAGCGAAAGATATATATATATATATATATATATATATATATATATATATATATATATATATATATATATATATATATATATATATATATATATATATATATATATATATTAGAGGTGGACCGGATATCCGCATCCGCATCCGCAACTGCGGATATCCGCATCATTTTTCCAATATCCGCATCCGCGGATATCCGCAATTGGATATCCGCAACCGCATCCGCATGCGCGGATAGTAAAAAATTACGTATCATGCAATCGATAAAAACTTTCAAAGGCAAAAACTTTGTATTGAATGCAGAACCTCTTTCTGAGCGCCATACAGGCGACTATCTTGAAACTGTATTTGAAAAGATGCTGACAAAATGGAAGATTTCATTAAATGAAGTGCACTGCGTAGTCAGGGATTCGGGCACAAATATAAAAAAAGCACTTTCTCTGGCAAGAGTGAAAAATGTAGATTGCTTTGCACACCAAACTCAGATAGTAGTTAAAAATTCCATTATGAGTCAAAAATGTGTATCCGATTTAATAACCAAATAGGTTAATTGCTACGCATTTCAATCACTCCGTTGTAGCCCAAAATGAGCTGAAGAAAATACAAACAAGATTAAATGTTCGTCCACTTTCTGTCATGCAAGATATTCAAACACGCTGGAATAGTAGTTTGCATATGCTTGAGAGGATGAGCGAAATTAATGAGGCCATTTGCCTTTATGCTTCAAGCAGCACAAAAATAAAGCCTCTAACAGCTGACGAAAATGACATTTTAAATAATTGTATTAATATCCTTAAGCCTTTTGAAGAATTAACAAAGACTATAAGTTCAGCTGAATCATGTTTGTCAGATGTGATACCACTTGTTTCAACATTGAAAGTTGTGTTAACAAATGTTATTAAGTCTAAGGGAGTTTCAAGGATGACTGAAACATTAATGAAGGAGATGAACGACAGATTTGAAAACCTGGAAAATGATGATGCTTATACAATTGCAACCTTTTTAGATCCTAGGTACAAAACAAAATTTTTTAAACCACTTGTTTCTCAGAATGTTAAAATCAAATTAGGATGCTTATGCGATGAGATGATAGAAACAGCTAAAATAACGCCTTTCAAGAAAAAAGCAAAAGCTCTCAGATACAAAAGAAACAAAATCTGTTAGCTTAAGCATTGCTAAATCAATGAAAGATCTTCTAGCTTCCAGCAGCGATGAAGAATCACAGTCAGAAGTGTCAAAGGATACAATATCGATTATTGAAAATTATCTGAAACTCCCACGTTTGGAGGCAGATAAAGACCAACTGGTTTGGTGGAGAGATAATTGCAAAAGTTTCCCTTTTCTTCTGAGCTGGCAAGGACTTATTTAGCATGTCCTTCAACTAGTGTTGCTAGTGAGCGTCTTTTCAGTGGAGCAGGCCTCATTTACGACGAAAAGCGAACCAAACTTTCACCTGAAAGAGCCCAAAAGCTTTTATTTCTAAAAAATAACTTACCAATTATTAACTTCAAATGGAATATGTGAAACTGTGAAGTGTGAAGGTAATACTGAATTAACTGGCTATATATATATATATATATATATATATATATATATATATATATATATATATATATATATATATATATATATATATATATATATATATATATATATATATATATATATATAACCTTTTTCCAAATGGGTGGAGGTTGGGGAAAGAGGTTGGTGGGGTGTTCAAGAGTTGGGTCCCCGTCCACACCCTGGTAACATAGATTCTGGATATTATATTTAAAATTCCAAGAATCTATGGCAAAAACTCTTAAAAAATTAAACTATCCGCATCCGCATCTGCGGATATCCGCAATTGAATATCCGCAACCG
>SEYY01001448.1:0-15000 GCA_009176605.1 Armadillidium nasatum | reverse complement strand
CTGGTCATTTTCACACACACCTTTGTGCCTATGACTTCAGGCCAACCTTCCCCGTTGTTCTCTCGCCTGTGAGGTTAGGTTTTATTGTGTTAGGTCCCTCACAGGTATGCTACATAAGTATCTCTAGAGGTCTGCTTCGCTAGAGTTAAGAGACAGTGACCACGAGTGTGTTGCTATCTCAATTCTTACCGGGTCAGAATGAACTCATGTAAAAATTTATGTTCTTGGCCAAATAAAAGTAACTTCGATGTCAACTTTATTGCTTATTCTGCAGTTCCCACTAAATTCTTTTCCACACTTCCGTTTCTTTAGGTGAATTCCCTAACCTGACCTCTCAATTCACTTTACCGCGACAACTCTATCTCTAGGATGTTTCACAGGCATAAAGCCGGGAATGATAACCCACTTTCTTCCAGAGTAAGAAGTTTCGCAGAGGACAAGCTGCCCGTCATTAAACATAATTTCTCCACACTTCCAAAAGGTTGTACTATCCACTCCTCTAAGTCTCTGTGGGACTTAAAAAGGAACCAGGTTAGTTTACAAATTGCGGGGATTTGAAGAGCCCAAAATGTGACAATACGTGACCGCCACCCCTACCTTTAATCTATAGAATATCTGTAAAAATGCATGGTGCATCTGCCTTTAGCAAGGCAGATCTTCTTCAGACCTATTCATCCGGATAACATTGAGAAAACTGCTGTCATTACTCATTTCTGTTTTGAGTTCCTCTTTATGCCTTTCAGTTTTTGTAATGATAAGGCCACCTTTCAGCATTACATGGACCCCACTTGTTGTTATATATCTTTGCTTTTGTTTTCAATTTACATGGATGACCTCTTATTTCTTCTTCTTCTAAAAGAGAAACAACGCTTTCTCGCCTTCATCACGTCTTCCATCTTCCACATGAACAAACATTTTACATTTGTTTCTTGATAAGTACCTCTTTCATTCTTCTTCTTTGGAATCCTTAGGCTTTAATATTTCTCCGGCAGGTTTTTCTACTCCTGCTGCTAAGCAGACTAAAATTTCTTCATATCCCTGCCCAACAGACATTGTCCGTTCTTAGATATCGTTGAGTTTTACGCCAGACTCATATACAATGTTTTCTCTTTAACTGACTTCATAAAGGTTACTCCTGCCCAGCCTTCTGTTCCTTGGAAGGACGATGCTTTTTGAGCTTTTAAGGATATAAAAGTCACTATATCGTTCTCTTCTGACTTTCTGATGTGACATACTTCCAGTTGACACTGCTATTGATGCATCAACAGTCGCCAAAGGGGCTGCTCTGCATCACATAGTGGATGGCACTCAGGTACCTATTGACTTCTTTAATTTTAAAAAAAAAATTACTGTACCACTGACCAGATATTCAGCTTTCGACCGTAAACTATTCACTGACTATTAATATATGCTTCATTTTAAACATTTCCTTGAGGAACGTGACATCACTTACTGAAAAAAAAATCACAAACCTCTACTTACTGCCTTTTACAAGGACAATAGCTATAGTACAAAGGAGAAGGAGTTCCCACTTGAAACGTTTCTTTTGCATTAAAACCTTCAATCAAATATTTTTCGATGCTCCGTACTGGAGAGGGAGTGTAATATTTGAAAAACCTTAGTTTCCGCAAAATGTCGAGTTATGTACAGTCGTCAACAGAAGTTCGTTCCTATTTGGTTGGAAATAAATATTTATATAAAATGGAAATCATTTCATAAAAGCTCTATTTTGAATAAAAATAAAATAAAAACATTGAGCGGAGCTTAATTGAACTGTGATTGGCTGAACCTGACATGATCTCCATTTTATATAAATATTTATTTCCAGCTTAATAGGAACGAACTTCTGTTGACGACTGTACATTCAGATATTTTCTGGATTAATGAGTTCACACAGTTGGTTATTTCATTTCACACAATTTTGACATCAAATCAGTTATTCGGCTGAGTTCAACCTTAATTTCCATTATAATTTGCAAATACATATTTGTGTCATTCTGGTAGTAAATATGAAGTTCGACCATTATCTTTATCATAATTAAGGTTTTAAAAGTTACTCGAAATTGTTCATTTGGGTTAAAATCTCCATTTTGCTTTATTGTAAGGTCTATTTCTAGCTTTTATATCTGTGATTACATTGCTTTCTTGGTGCTCATCGTCACTGAAGATTTTGTCATTACATTCATCTAAAAATAAATTCAGAGTCAGATCATTCCCAAATGCAGTAGAAAGTAGGCGTATTCTAACAATAATCAATCTAATTCTTTTGATAATAATCCATAAACATATATCATATATATATATATATATATATATATATATATATATATATATATATATATATATATATATATATATATATATATATATATATATATATATATATATATATATATATATATATATATATATATATATATATATATTCATGTCATTGTCAAAAAATTCTTAATCGTATCACTATATATATATATATATATATATATATATATATATATATATATATATATATATATATATATATATATATATATATATATATATATATATATATATATATATATATATATATATATATATATATATATATTATTTTTTAAATATTATTTATTTATTTTATTTTTAATTTTTTTTATTTCATATGATTTAATTTTTTTTTTGGAGAAAAACTACGATTTTAAAAGCATTTAAAAAGTGTAATTATAAAATACAAATTAATAATAAGTAATAACTTGATAATTCTCAAAATCAAATGTTACTTAAAATCTTAAATCAAAACAAATTTTACAACAGGGAAATCATATATATATATATATATATATATATATATATATATATATATATATATATATATATATATATATATATATATATATATATATATATATATATATATATATATATATATATATATATATATATATATATATATATATATATATATATATATATATATATATATATATATATATATATATATATATATATATATATATATATATATATATATATATATATATATATATATATATATATATATATATATATATATATATTTTATGTCTCCTCTGGTGGGCAAAGGCCATAGGCCTATCAATATCCAAAAAAGTTGGGAGCATTCGAAGTCGGGTCGCTAATGGCCTACGTGACCCGATACACGGCGTTTAAAAGTGTGCAAGTCAAAGGAAGTTGGGAAAACAGATAAAGGGAGTGTGTTCCAGACTTTACCAGTAGATTATATGTAAGAGTGAGCATAGCGGTTAAGTCTGGAGTGGGAGAGTTGGAAAGAGAAAGGATGAGACTGTGTAGAAAGTCGTGTCGCACGAGCCCTTCTCAATGGAGGAGGTATGCGACGTGAGAGTTCAGAAGAGCAATGTCCGTTGTAATAGCGATAGTATAGAGAGAGTGACGCAACAATTCGACGGGAAGAAAGAGATTGGAGAGAGTTAATAAGAGCGGGAGAGTTGATAAGACGAAAAGCCCTAGACTCCACCTTTTCAAGAAGAGCTGTATGTGTGGAACCACCCCAGATATGCGAGGCGTACTCCATACAGGGGCAACAACACCCCTATGCAGAGCAAGCAACTGGGGTGGCGTAAAAAAAACTACGAAGGCACCACAGAACATCCAACCTCTTAGAAGCTTGTTTAGAGAGAGAAGTAATGTGATCTTTCCAAGAAAGGTCACGAGAAAAAGAAACACCGAGAATATTGAGAATAGATGAAGGTTTGAGTTGAGTGTTTTCGAAGAAGATGTCATAGTTGTGTGGAAGATTGTCTCGAGTAGAAAGATGGTGGAATTGAGTTTTTGAGGCATTGAAAACCAATCATGTTTTCTCTGCCCCAATTTGAAATACGAGAAAGATCAGAGGTCAGTTGCTCCAAGGCCATCCTTCTTGAATCTATCAACGGCTTAGGAGTGTATAGGAGACGAAGTAATAGAGAGATCAGTGATGAAAATTAGAAAAAGAGTTGGGGATAGGACAGATCGTTGA
The DNA here is from genome assembly GCA_009176605.1 of Armadillidium nasatum. NCBI lineage: Eukaryota > Metazoa > Arthropoda > Malacostraca > Isopoda > Armadillidiidae > Armadillidium > Armadillidium nasatum. The sequence goes on along the minus strand of SEYY01001448.1, from coordinate 11,006 downwards.
GGAACACCATTATTTATAGATTTATAGGATGAACGGTGGCCGTCTACAACAGCTGCTATAGAACGGCCGGAAAGGAAATTAGAGAGAAGGTCACAGAGAGAAGGATTGATTCCGAAAGAGGGAAGTTTGGAAATCAAAGCTTTGTGCCAGACTCTATCGAAGGTTTTCGATATGTCTAGCCCCACAGCGAAAGACTCACCGAAACCCCGGAGAGCGGAGGACCAAGAGTCAGAAAGTAGGGAAAGAAGATCACCAGTTGAACGTTCTTTACGAAAACCATACTGGCGATCAGAGATAAGATTAGAAGAATTGAGATGTTTCCAAATCTTCCTGTTGAGGATAGATTCGAAAACTTTAGAAAGAACGGAGGTTAAAGAAATTGGACGATAGTTAGAGGGTTGAGAAGGGTCCCCTTCTTCGGCACAGGCTGAATGAGCGCACGTTTCCAGCAAGAAGGGAAGGTCGAAGTAGAAAGGCAAAGACGAAATAGTTTACCAAGGCAGGGTGCAAGCTCGGAAGCACAAGTTTTGAGAAACGCAGGAGGAATACCATCAGGACCATACGCCTTCTTAGTGTTAAGCTCAGAGAGAGCAGAAATGACATCTTTAGAAGAAATTACAATGTTAGGCATAAATGAGTTGGAGGGGGTTGAAGGAGGAGGAATAGCTCCGGAATCGTCTAAGGTAGAATTAGAAGCAAAAGGACGATATTATATATATATATATATATATATATATATATATATATATATATATATATATATATATATATATATATATATATATATATATATATATATATATATATATATATAATAGTAATCGGAGGATTATTCGTCATCGTCATCAGAAAATCGACATTTTTTTCTCAATCATCATCGTCATTGTCAGTTTTCTGCCGATTACTTTGCCGATTATTTTACATATATTGGCTTATAAATATCTTTGCTTCCACCTTCTTCAATTGGGAGTGAAAGACTGTTTTGTATTGGTGGCCAAATATACTCTCCAAGACAAAGTCAAATTACCCTATAACTGGGGAAAAGATTATTTTTCTATTTCTGCATCAAAATTAAAGAGCTTTAAATATAAAGTACCAGAATTTTTGCATGTCCGTCCATTTTTAATACCAATGTTCTAAAGATACTACAGGATGTCCCACTCGCTTTCGACCCTAGATATGCGCTTATAGATCAAAGTACTGGTCATAAGTTAATAAAATTTCCCAGGAACAAACATTGGTGTGTGAGAATCGTGCTCACATTACAACAAGTGTTGGAAGTTATCTCCATTGGCATCAAGGTTCAAGGCATGCCTGCACACGTTGTTCCATGCTAAGGATGGATGCCGCAAATATATTGGGAATCACAGCGTCAAATTGCCTGCCGTGCGATACACTTTCCCTTCCAGTATGCCCCATAGGGAGAAATCCGGCGGGGTAAGATCAGGTGACCTTGATGGCCAAAGTCCCTTGGAAGTGACCCAATCTTCACGGAAGGACTCAATTTCGTACAGGAACGACTGCCGTGAGTTCTCTCATGATTTTATCTCACTTCTCACATACCAAAGTTTGTTCTTAGTAATTTTTGTTTAACTTAATGAAAAATACTTTGATTTCTGTAAGCATATATCTGGGACTGAGAGCGAGTGGGACACCCTTTATTATACTATATTTAAAATTACAATTGAATAAAAATTAAAAAAAAGAAACATTTTAATTCTTCTCTATTATAAAATTCTTAAAGTTATTAAAATAATGAAAATTTCTAAAATATACTTTTCAATTTCAGAGTCATCATCAAAAAATTCTTAATCATCCCATCACTACTATACTGTATATATATATATATATATATATATATATATATATATATATATATATATATATATATATATATATATATATATATATATATATATATATATATATATATATATATATATATATATATATATATATATATATATATATATGTGTGTGTGTGTGTGTGTGTGTGTGTGTGTGTGTGTGAGTAATTTGCAGAAAGGTTTATAGTAATGCTTAAAATTTAAAATCTCTTTATTTTACAAAATGTATACCATACAATCTAAATCATTAATGCAAATAAAATTGATTTTATTTGTTGATATAAAAAATAGTTCATTAAAAGGTGGCTCAAAATAAGTATTATTAAAGGTAGATGAAGAATCAAAAAGAAAAATTTTATTTTTATTTTGGTGATACAAAGATTATAATCATTCCAAGCAAAACAGAAAATACAGAATGTGCAGAAGAAAAAAAAAAAAAAAAAAATTTTTTTAAATTTTTTCTGAAACAGTAATAAAAATTTAATTTTACTTTGGAAGAACGTATTCACTTTGCAGAGAGAAGAGAGAGTTAGTGCAATTAGTAATACTTGAAGGCAAAACAGTATTGCCAAATATAAAATTCCTATTCCAAAAGATGATAGGCTGTATATTCGACTGTGCCAAATTTAAAATACACATATTAAAACATACTGTAGACTTATATTGAATATTAATTCCTCATTATTATTATTATTATTATTATTATTATTATTATTATTATTATTATTATTATTATTATTATTTGAATTACAGTTAGCAATTAAGATAATAATAATAATAATAATAATAATAATAATAATAATAATAATAATAATAATAATAATAATAATAATAATGATGATGATGATATCCTAATTATTATTATTATTTAAAATATTCTGATGGTCATTACTAAATGTGAAATTAAATTAACAAAGGTAGTAATAACAGAGTTTTAAAAACACAAAGCAGTGTTACAATTAGTAATTCCTCTTTTTTGTTATCATTTGAAATTTTTTATTAGTCTTTTGATATATATATATATATATATATATATATATATATATATATATATATATATATATATATATATATATATATATATATATATATATATATATATATATATATATATATATATATATATATATATATATATATATATACAACAGATAAAACTTAAAAACAAATAAAAATGAAACATTAAATTTAAAGTATCTTTTGCCAAAACAAATAAAATAACATCAATACACAATGTTGAATGGTATGTTTTTATTTTGACGTCATAGATAATATTTACAGTGTAAATGCCAAAAAATCTAACAAGTGGTATATATATATATATATATATATATATATATATATATATATATATATATATATATATATATATATATATATATATATATATATATATATATATATATATATATATATATATATATATATATATATATTGGTAAGGTGGTTAATATCAATCACAGGTAAGTGTAAGCCAAGGTAAGCAAGAATAAATGACCATTAAACAACAATATGATCCAACAAGTATTTAAGGATGTAAGAATTCTCTTTCATTCCCTTTTTATTTTATGGGAGATAAAAATCATATATATATATATTCTTCAATTATGAAACCATTATGTTTGATAAGTATAATCAATAGTTTTTCTATCCTTCAAATCATATAGTTATAGTATTGATTTGTTTTTTGTACTCAATGTTTTTTAACCTGAGTAGTTTGCGAAAGATTTATGAGCTGAAAATATTAAAAAATTGTGTGTTCAATCCACTCAAATATCAAGTATTCCTGTTTAAGGGTAAGTGTTGTGCATAATTGTATAGAATGTATAAGTTAATCATAGTCAGTCTAGTTGATCTAACTTTAGTAACAGTGGAAAGGCTGGATTGATTAATCATTATTTTAATAGGAGAGTTTCTGATATAAATCTGAACTGCAGTTAATTAAACTGAATATTGGGACCAATTTGGACAGAATTAATATTCAAGTTAGTCCTGTAAAGTTGATTTAATCCTTGACTAAGGATTACTGATCAGTCAAGCTCATGTGAATGAATGTATTAATGCACTTGATTAATAACTTTAAGGGTCATATTTCCACTCTAATCCAAATTTATAAGTGTGCAGCTTTAACCATATTCGAGGTTTTAACAGAAAATGACATTTAAGTTCAAGTCCTTGTTGTTCTTACTTACAATTAATCAATGACTATTGTAATTAAAGTTCAGACCATTTACAAATATTCACATTTGTATATGACAAAATATTCTGTTCAGGTATCAAATTGTAAATGAAATATTTATTTAATGAATATTCAATTTTTTTATATTTGTTATTAGCAACCAGAAATATTCAAATATTCATATTTGTTTGTGATATTATTCTAGTTGAAAAATACATATTAATTACTAAAGGTGTTCTCTAGGTGAACCATACGAATAAATTCACATATTTGTATGTGATAAGTATTCAGATTATTTGTATATTCACAATTATTCAAGTTCCCAAATTGATATAGTTGTGGTATTGTCACTGAAGTGACTGTATTTCAACTATTGCACAATCAAATTTCAAAGCTGGTAAGAACCACTTTTTTTCACTCCAATAGTATACGCAAGTGTTGCATGCATTAGCCAATGTGCTGGATAGTCATGGGACAGGATATGCAGTTACATGGAATGCAGAGGAGGTGTAGTTCTAATAAAATGTACATAAATTGTTTAGCGAAGTTCTCATTTCGTAGACTGGTCTTTCTGTTTTTCTGTAGAGTTGATTGATTTTTATATATTCTTGTATCATTATTATCAAACTTGAACATAATCTTATAGGTATTCAGTGTGACCCGCATGCCTTTTTAGTGTTAAGCTCAGAGAAAGCAAAAATGACATCTTTAGAAGAAATTACAATTTTAGGCATAAATGAGTTGGAGGGGGATGAAGGAGTAGGAATGGCTCCAGAATTGTCTAAAGCTGAATTAGAGGAAAAAGATTCTGCAAAGAGCTCAGCTTTAGAAGGCAAAACGGCAGTTGTGGCATCGGAAGATACTAGAGGAGGGAAAGAGGAAGAAGCAAAGTTAGAGTAGACATTTTTTTCAAAATGCCAGAAAGGGTGTAAAGAAGAGAACCAGAAAGGTTATTGCATTTATGACTGAGTAAAGAGTTTTTGGTGTTACAGAATATATGTAGATTTTGCATGATTCTTGAGTTTGAAGACGACGATAATCCCTGAAGGCAGCATCCCTGCTGTGAAAATAACGAGAACAAGTAAAGTTAAAACAAGGTTTGTTGGGCTTAGGAGAAGGGATAACAGATTATGGAATGTACACCTCCATGCCAGAGAGAATCACCTTGATAATGTGCTCAGTACATACCGAGGGACCTCTCCCACAGAAGCAACGATCATTCCATGGAAAATCAAAGGAGTACAACAGCAAGTCTGACTAGTTTGCAACACTGAAATGACACAAACGTTTTCTCGCACTAGTAGGGGGTCTTTCTTGTGGAAAACATGAAATTAAAGAAGAGGATGCAGAGATAAGTAGGTGATCAGGGGGCCCCAGAGGAGGATAGAGTTTGACAGTATTAGGAGAAGGATAGAAAGTTAGAAAATGGTCTAGAATGTTGGGTTCATCTCCAAAACACTCAAGGATACGAATAGGGAGCTGCATATTATATATATATATATATATATATATATATATATATATATATATATATATATATATATATATATATATATATATATATATATATATATATATATATATATATATATATATATATATATATATATATAATATAATATAACGAGAACCACTTAAAAACAATAAAAGTAAAACACTAAAACATCTTAACAAGGAATTAAAATGAGAATGAAAAAACGTAATAGAACCAATTAAGTGTTGGGCTATTAAATAGGTGATTTTATATAAAAAAAAATTATAATTAACATTAACAATTAATGACAGAAAACTAGTTAACTTTTTTGAGAATTAATGAAATAAATGTTTAACATCAAAACATTTTTGTTAATGAATAACGATGCTAACTTACTAATTAACAGTGTCCAGCTCTGCATATTATATATATATATATATATATATATATATATATATATATATATATATATATATATATATATATATATATATATATATATATATATATATATATATATATATTATTTTTTAGACCAATTGATTTGAAAGAAAGAAAAAAAAATTCCATCAAAATACTTACATGTTGGCACGTTGAAGTTAAATACTATTGATCAAAGGATCAAAAATAATAATTCATTTTTTCTTTTCTTTTTTTTTTCTTTTTTACAAATAAAGTGCTTTAGATTACCGTTAATTTACAATTGTAAGCATAGTTTCTAACTGAAAAAAATAATATTAACAAGAATAACTTTTACAGATTAATGAATGGTAAAAATAAGAATTATCCAAGCTATTAGTAAACATGATGTCTTATAACAATTGCTTAAACTGAGTAGTCTAATGCATTCATATTTAACCACATTTCTTATTTATATATATATATATATATATATATATATATATATATATATATATATATATATATATATATATATATATATATATATATATATATATATATATATATATATTAGGGATCAAGCGATACCAAAAAGTTATCTCAACAGTCAACAATCTCTTCTGGCAAGTCATTCCAAAAATTAACAACTCTATTACTGAAAGAATATTTTCTTAGATCGAGATGGCATGGCTTCTTTTTAATTTTCTTATCATGTCCTCTAGTTACTCTTCCACGGTCCAATATAAAGTATTTTTCAATCTCTGCATTACTGTCAGATGCAAATATCTTGTAAACTTGTATCATATCCCCTCTGAGAAATCTCCTTTCAACTGAGAACATTCCTAACTCCTTCAACCTCTCTTCATAGCTCTTATTTTCAAAACCAGAAATCATCCTTGTTACTCAATGTTGTACTCTCTCTATCTCCAGCATATCAATGTCTTGTCTGTGCACAATACTCTAATGCTGGCCTGACATAGCTATTATATAGCTTGCTTATAACCTCTTTGCTCTTGTAAACTACATTGCGATTAATTATACTTATTAGCTCTATTCCTTGCTTCCAAACATTGATCACCCACCTTCAGATTACATCTAATAATCACACCTAAATCCTTTTCTTGGTCCACAGGCTCATGCCAATCCCCATTCATTTCATAATTAAATCCTTCATTTGAGTAACCTACATGAAGAACTGTTCATTTTTTACTATTAAAGTTCATTTGCCACCTCTCTGCCCAACCAAGAAGTCTATCTAGATCACCTTGAAGCTTTATACATCCATCATTATTCCTTACTGAGGTGACCACTTAGGTGTCATCTGCAAACTTAGAAACCTTACATTTAAGACCTTTTGTCTAAATCATTTATATAAATAAGGAACAGAAGTGGTCCCAGCACAGAACCCTGTGGGACCCCACTCTTCACTGTTTCCTATAATGACTTATTACCATTAAGTAATACACACTGCCTTCTATTCTTTAACCACTCTATACTCCAATTGTATATCATTCCATTTATACCACACTGTGACAACTTTTGCATCAGCCTAACATGGGGTACCTTATAAAAAGCTTTGCTAAAATCTAAATATATGACATCAACTGGATCGCCCCTGTCTATACATTCAGTAATATATTCCATAAATTCTAGTAGATTTGCCTGACATGATCTACCCTTTCTAAAGCCTATAATGGGAGTTATATAGTATCTTGTTATCATCTAAATGCTTCTCTATATGATGTGAGTAATAGAAACAGCATTATTAAGAATTGTTTTAACCTCATAGAATTTTTAGTATATTTAAATGAATGCTTTTCCATTAGACCAACAAATATAGATTTATTATATTTTGGTATTTAGGTTGATAGCCAAGTAGGTTATTTGAAAACCTGATAGCAAACAGTGATGGCTTTGATAAAAGCTTACAGATGGAGGTACTTCTCACCCCAATTTCCTCGATCCCACCTCATTATAATCTGGAACCAAATTTCACCTTTGCATTTCCATCATCCTGGAGTATAGATTGTTTTCCTGTAATAAATTAGTCTCTATTCCAGGAAATATTAAAGGCCTACAGGACACTTTCAGGTTTATATAGATGATTTGAGGGTACACCAGGGATCAATGTAGTCTACTTCAACTGCTGGATTTTTCACTGATCTTTCGCTATCTTAGAATTGGCAACTCTATTACAGCTACTCTGTGGTCTTGCTAGAATTATGTTATTATCAAGGCATCACAGTTTGTAATGGCCAATCTCCCTCCTTAATCTATTATCATTTTCTCAGATACTTGTATTGCCCTTCACACTATCTCTACCCAATTGCTCACCAGACACAAGAATACAATTCCAAATTCAAAGTATTGTTAGTAATATGTCTCCAAGTAAAGGTTGGGCTCTACACTACCTCTGGGTCCCTTCCCACACAGGTATATGAGACTGCTAACTTATCTGCCAAATTAGCCCACCACAGCCAGCAGTTGAATATTTCCTCTTAAAATTAGGTCAATGGTATATCGGTATTCATAAGGGAATGGATATAGTATGGAGGGATAACCTCATTGCTTTCTTTGTTAACTACTCATCCCCTGGAAAAATATCATCAAGATAACATTTGTATTTATTATTACGTAGTGACTGTCAATTTCAGGCTGCCATCTCAAGACTAAGGATTGAGCATTTTGAACTCAATAGTCCAATTTCAGTTGGGTCTCTCTGACATACCCCTGTGCCCTTCATATAATAAAGAAGGGAGAGTTAGGTATTTTCTGTTCTAATATGGGAGTTACCTGGTGGTCAGAGAGGATCATAAGCTCTCTGCATAGGGCAGGAATTTCTTCTTTAAGCCTTCCATTTCTTCTAGTTAAGGTCACCTGTGTGCCTCTTATATTCCATGTGCAAGGTGCATCAGACCCTAAAATGATACCTCAGGGCCACAGAGCAGCTACATTAGCTGTGATCCATATCAAGAGATATTTTTGATACAATGGTAGATTTCATGGGTAGCCTATGAAGTACAAGATTGGAGAATACTTGAGGTCAGTGTGAAAGTGGGCTTTATGTGAAGCTGACATTATTCAGTGAGGCAGTTTCAATAATTCAACACCCTACAAGCAACAGGAAAACCAGGATTGGAAGAATTATGCACCAATCTGAAGTAAACCTAAAGAATGTATAAATAATAAACATAATCCGTATGGAGTATAACCCTTCTATAACTCTTGAAATTTCTTTTTAATTAGTTTTTCCAGCAATACAATTACAAAGTTTATAATAACCAAGAAGACGAGTGTGTAATGTTGGGTTTACTTTAAAGTCTTTGGGTTTATGATAATGGAACAGAGTCAACAGACCAAGTTGAAGGACATGGTCAATGTTGCCAAATGAAATAGACCCATCGATTTAACTACTTTAGCTACATAGACTGCGCGTACTCATTGAAGGATAGGATCCAATTTCAAAAAAAAAAAATAATAAGTTTTTAATTTTTTGATCAATTTTTATCAAATTTGCAGGTATATGCATTTTTTTTATGATAAAAAAAAGTCGATTTCTAACATTTTTCTGTCCATAACGGTTGAAAAGTTATTTGGACCATCCCTCACCCCACCCACCCCAAAAAAAAGTGAACGTGACCAAATCACTGGTCGAAATGACCTGAAAATTTAACTGTATACACGGTGTGAGTATCAGTGGCGGCTTTGGGGGGAAGGCAGGGGAGGCAGTGCCTCCGTTAGTATTTAATAAAAATATAACATTTTAATTCAAAAATTAGGTTAAGCAACTCAGATTTTAAAATTTAATATTTTTTCATACAAGTCGTAAAGTGAATTATATATATATATATATATATATATTATATATATATATATATATATATATATATATATATATATATATATATATATATATATATATATATAATATATATATATATATATATATATATATATATATATATATATATATAAAATTACAACGTACTCTTATTTATTCTTGAAAACTTGCTTATATTCTTATTTCCTGACAAAAAGGGCAACTTGTGCCGTGTCTTTTATGTCGCAAGAATCATCTATAGCAAGTGATAAGGCAGAAGAAAGCTGAATATCTTCCACCTGCAAATATGTTACATTTGAAGACATTTTAGCTATTCTATCTTGTACTGTTTTAGCGGATAGTGGCAAATCTTTGATTTTTTTCAAGATTTCTGGTTTGTTTTTGAAATCACGGAACAGTTCTTCAGATGCACGTATGAAGCAATCTTTGACATACTCACCATCTGTGAATGGTTTGCCTTTTTTTGCAATTTCTAGTGATACCGCGAAGCTTGCCAGATTAACATTACTTGTAGATTGCGTCCATTTACTTAACATGGAATTTGATTGCTGTTTTTGTTTTTGGAGCTCGTCGACAGCTTTTTTTCGTTCTTCGCCGGCTGGATATTTACTAGCAAACTGAGTATGTTTTTTAGTGAAGTGTCTCTCTAAATTTGATTTCTTATTGTGTGCGAGTTTTTCGTGGCAAATGAGACAAGTCGGAAGGCCATCTAAGTTGCATATGAAAGCGAACGACTCCGTCCAATCCCGATTGAATTCTCGATGCTCTTCTTCAGTTCTTTTCTTTTTTTTGTAGATGCCATGCTAGCGGTGAAGCTGTAATAAAGAATTTTTAAAATTATTATTTAAGTATCCAAAACAGCAGAAAACAAGTTTTGCAATTATTTACTATGTCAACATATATATATATACTTAATTAAATACATACCAGAAGCTGGGCATAATGAAATATAATTTATCAAAAAACATTTTACAACGATTTTTCCCAATTAAAAATACTTACCAAAATAAAATAAATAATTATCTAATAATTAATTATTAAAATAAATAATTTAGACACGAAACACTGTTTGTCTCACTCTCTCACGTACTGATTGACTATAAGAACATAGTTTCGTCTCAACTGCGGTGATCGCCGACTGGCCCGAACGGACTTCTCAGAACGTGTTCATCATTGCGCAGTCTGCACATTTTATTTTTTTTTTTTAATTTTGGCAAATATTAGATACCTAGTTTACATATTTGCGTATGGAACTAAAGAGCC
>SEYY01001447.1:22500-25000 GCA_009176605.1 Armadillidium nasatum | reverse complement strand
GTTATGCGATTTCCAATTTTTGAATCGTCTGCAAATTTTGAAATATTTCTTAATACATTTTCATCTATGTCATTTACATGTACAATAAAGAGCATTAGGCCAAGAACAGATCCTTGAGGCACACCATTAATAACATTTACCCTTTCTAAGCATTAGCCATTAATTACGACGCACTGTCCTAGATCCAATAACCAATTTTTAATCCAATTTTAAAATTTTTCTCGAATTCCATGAAGCTCTGTTTTCCAATAATCTTTGATGAGGGACAGTATCGAATGCTTTTTGAAAGTCTAAGTAAATTACGTCATAAGGCTTGTGGTTATCCACGTTGTTAATAATTTCATTAAAAAATTCTAGTAAATTTGTTAAGCATGATCTATATTTTCAAAAGCGATGTTGAGAAAAAAAAAAAAAGAAGAACAAAAAGAAAAGAAGAAGAAGAAGAAAGAAAAGAAAAGAAGAAAAAAAGAAGAAAGAAGAAAAGAAAAAGAAGAAAAAAAGAAAAAGATAAGAAGAAGAAGAAAAGAAGAAGAAGAAGAAGAAGAAGAAGAAGAAGGTTTATTAATTGAAATCACTTAAACAAACAGAACTTTGTAAGGCGGCGGAGTAATTTTTTGTTGCAGTTAGGAAGCAAAGCGGCCACAGAAATGAGGAAAGTCTCCGCGTGTAATTCGTGTCCATTCACGGAAGCGAATTTTGATTGCGCAAAGCTGATTGCTTTCTTAAAGTCAACTTCTGTTCTTGAAGTTAAGTTTCTTGATTAAAAGGTGAGATTTTGCCTTCCTTCTTGCGGTTGGACGTTAAATGAAGAGAGGGAAAGGGGAAATACACGTGTGTTAAGAGTTAAAGAAGGGGAATTGGAAATAACGGAGAAAGGAATAAATCTTTAAGTAAAATGAAAAGCATAAAAATTATGAAAACTTGCCTCATTATAATCATAATATAATAATAATAATAATAATAATAATAATAATAATAATAAAATTTGCATTTATATATTTCACGAATACTGTATTTAAATTATTACCAAAATTTATTATTTTATATTGCAGTGTTATTTACCGATTTTTTTTCTAATCTTTAGCAAGGAAAACTTGACAAATTTTTTCAATCCGTTTTAGGATAAAAAGAAATAATCACACTCCCATAAATAAAAGGGTTGCTCTCAGCTTTGAAATCTAGTCGACGGTGTTACATTTATTTCTGTCTTTGCCTAACTCTAGTCTAATTCCAAAACTGTTTTTTTTATTCTAGTGCAATTCTACAACTATTTTTTTTTTTATTCTAGGTTACTTTCACAACACTTTCTTTTACTACCATTTCCACTACTACTTCTTTTAATTTCTCATAATCTGGTGTAAAGTATACGTTAAATTATCAGCAAATATTAAAGTATTTAGCTACCTTTGTTTTATCATTCTACTCACTTATCCCAATTTAGTTTTGAGAAATATTTCACTAATTCCGAGGTAATTAAGTTTTGGTGAAAACCGTTTTTCCTTAGCAAGGAAAAGATAGGGATTGAAGATATATTATATATATATATAAATATGTAATATAAATAAAAAATAAAATATTATATATATATATATATATATATATATATATATATATATATATATATATATATATATATATATATATATATATATATATATATATATATATATATATATTAGCTGGATCTTCTTCTTTCCCTATCTATCTCCTCTTTGATTTGTACTTTACCATCCTCTTCATTTATATGACGACATAGTATTTTCTTATACGGATTTCAAGGTGCATAGGTTATATATATTGTTTAACACTAAACTACGTCCTCAAGGGCTGTTAATTTTTTTCCCCATAACCCACAAAAGGAATGCAAATAGATTTCTAAAACTTATTGCATCCCATCATAACCATTGGTTATTTTTGGTAGTGATGATGACATTTGTGTGTGTATGGTTCGATACAAGCACCTCAAGAAATTTTTTCATTCTTTTTCTATATGACTTGACATTTGTGTATTAATTATTTTGAATTATTTGAAATCTATTTCAATAAACGTGAATTTATTTAAAAACTATTTTAATGGTGTAATCTCAAAAATATTCATATTCTATACATTTATTTTCTAAATTTTGATAAATAAAATAAGATCGTATATATCCCTTTCTTTCTCTCCGCCTATTTCTCTCTCTCTCTCTATCTATCTATCTATCTATCTATCTATCTATCTATCTATCTATCTATCTATCTATCTATCTATCTATTAATCTATCTATCTATCTATCTATCTATCTATCTATCTATCTATCTATCTATCTATCTATCTATCTATCTATCTATCTATCTACCTATTTATTAATCTATCTTTCGATCTATCTATTTATCTATCTTTTTATATATATATTTATTTATCTATCTATCTATCTATCTATCTATCTATCTATCTATCTATCTATCTATCTATTTATCTCACCCACATTCATTCTTTCCCCCTCTACCTTCTATCTCT